>JABUQX010103403.1:0-20819 GCA_015478945.1 Trachelipus rathkii
TTTATATATATGTTATATATTATATACTATATATCACTAATATATAGTTATATATAAGTAAGTATAATATAATATAGAAGATTCGGAGCTTTATGAACGCTAGAGTTGGTAAGTAATAATATAAAGGGCCTATAGTAATAATACGGAAACTTCAAAATCAAGTGTAATATTTATCAAGTACATAGATCATGAAGGTTCTTCAATGTGTAGGAGCTGAGTCTTTCCGATCTAAACGAGAATCTCTCAGACTCATCTTTGAAGACTTAAATGTATTTATAAAATGATGTATAAGAAAAAAAAAGTGGTGAAAATATTATAAAATTATTATATGAATTTAGTTTTGATTTTTTTTGAATAAAAAGGTGTGGTGTTTTTATTTTGTTTAAGTGGGTCGAGAGCATATTCCTTTTAATTTTGTATAGAGTTAGGAATTTTTGTATGCAATGGGTTCAATAATTTTTTCGTTGTGACTCAAACATTGGAGCGATCATTTAGCGTTGCTGAAATACGGGACTCGATTGGTGTAATGGTTCTGTGAAGGGGAGTGCGAGTGTTATATATAATATATGAAGGAAAAATATAAATTATATACTAGTATATTATATATATAACTCAATATATATATCTGTATAATAGTATACTTATTCCTACTAGTTATATAGCTATATCATATAACAGATAATATAATATATAATAATATAGTAGTAGTTAAGTTGTTATATGATTGCATGGACGCAATATATTAATAAGGATGTAAACAAAGAAACTTTAATAGGATGACTAAAATGAAAACCTGCCTCCTCGGATTGAACGTGAGCGTGTTTGTCTGTATCTTTTTGAGATAATATACCTCACTTGCTCCAGCTGCTGAGCTACTCCCTAACCCATAATTAGATCAGAACACTTTTAAGCAACAGAACCTCCCATCAGCGACATCAGCGCAGCAGTGGGTCCACCTGTCCTTCCCGACGTCTCTAAGTATTGTAAGTTGTTTCATAAAGCGGCATTGTGGCAATGGACGCAACTAATAATAAGATGGGTAAACATAAGAACATACACTAGGTATGAAAAGAATAACTTCTCTCTGGATTGAACCGACCGCTGTGTGGCGCTGAGATCAATATAATCGAGTCACATCCTATTAATCTGTCTTGGTTTCCATCTTTTTAATTATTGCAATCCATGCAATGTATATCACAATCTTACAATAATAGACGAACGGGGGAAGGTCACAGGCCTGGACATCTTATGTCGCTGTAGACGGGAGCTCGTGTGCTTAAAAGCTGTTCTGTGAATTAACTTTGGTGTTAGAAGGATGAGCATCAGGCAGTTGATGCATCGATTATATTGATGCTTCAGTGCGCACACCGCAACGGGGTGGTTCAGAATCCCAGAGATAGGCATTTTCGTTTATCATCCTATTAATGTTCTTTGTTTAGCAACATTATATATGACATATATATATATATTATTATATAATATATTATATTATAATATATAATTATATATAGTACTAGAATATAAATTATATATCTTAAATATATATATATATATATACTGGCATTTATAAGATGGTTGACCTCCAGGAACGTAAACTCAAATAAAAATTGTAACGTAATTTCAATGATTTAGGTTAAATACATTAGTAAATATAATAATTCAATGATGTAATTAATTAATGTTAAAAAATTAAAAAGAAATGACGAGATTTTTTTTGTGCTTACATCAGCCTAGTAGTCTTATAACAATGATAGCTTAGGTCCGGTGTGCTTAGGCTATTTATTCAGTTTAAATTTGATGAATGTATACGTAAGTTTGTAGAAACACCTTTGTAGAAATAATAAATTGATATTTGAGTATTTTTTATATATTTTATCGTTTTTGATCTTCTCACTTTCTTTAAGTATCCTAACTTTAAAATCTTTCTCCGATATCGCGATCAATGGCAGTCTCCCGTTGCCGTTGCTAGCATTGTAGTAAGGGGAGTTTTTTTTTCAAATAAAAATACCGCATAAATTATAATAATAATCGAATATCAAATAATAAAATAAAAACAGAACTTAGAAAAAAATTAAAATTACATATTATATCATAAATATATATAATAATAAATAATAAATAAGATGAATTAATAATAATAATAAGTTAATAGAAAACCGCTAGAGGTTATTTACAGATTCAAAATGCAAATTAACGCTTAATAAATAATAGAAATTGCAGCAATGAAGAAAAGGCCCGAAATTCGTTCTCTATCGAAGAAATTTTCGCCCGTATAAACGGAGTCAACATCTAATAAATGTCCTATATATATATTAGTATAGATATATATAAGTATAGTATACTATATATATTTATATATATATATATATATATGTATATATATATATATTATATTATATATATTGATATATATATATATTATATAATAGTACACTCATATATATATACGTATATAGTTAATATATGTTGTTGGTCAAGAGTGTAAAGGACTGAAGTCTATGAGTATCTCTCTAGGGTCTTAATAAGGGTATGTTGTTACCTGGTGTTAATCGTATAGTCTGAACTGTGGTCTGGAATAGAAGAAGTGTAACATTAGATCTAAAAAGGAACACATGTGTTTAGATGGAGAATCTTATGGGGGTGTTAAGGGGTTTGAGAAGCAAATGGATAAAATTAAGGAATGAAAGTATTGAGTTATGTGGTGTGAAGAAGGGGTAAATGAGATAATATATTGAAAGTAGTTGAGATGGTTTGGTCATGTAGAAAAATGAATGAACTGAATCAGTCCGCTGGTTAAGCGGATGTATAGTGGTGAGTGCTGTGGAAATCAACTCTGCAAGAGCGATGAGAAGTGGATTGAGTCAGTAAATGGAAGTGTTGGAGATGAAAGTGAGTTTGCGAGAGGCGAGAAGAAAGGTGGCATAATAGGAGTGAATACTACGAGTTCTCACTAATAGGTATAGAAGGGGGCGGTAAGTGCGGGCTATATTTTCGTACTGGTTCATTTCTTCTACTAGCTTTTTCGTTTTCTGATGCAGTGTCTCCCGACCCTACTTCCCAAGTGTTTGAAAATAAAAAAGGATGAATATATATATAATATTATATATATACTATATATATATATTTATTAGGTAATATATATATATATTATTTTATATGAGTACGTTATATTATGTAAAGTTTATATATATTTATATATATATATATGTTCGCAGGCTATCTCACCCACTACTTGTCATGCACAACTGAAGACAGAATGAGTAGATAGTCAAGAATATGAGGGCATACATCGAAAAGAAAGCCCAGCCTTTATAACTTTTAGTCTGAATTTATTTTCAAACCTCCTTTTACACAACCCTGCCAAATCTCTCTAAATCCTCTCAAACTTTTTTTTCAGATTTGCCACACAATATCCAAACCATCTGCATATATATATACAATATTATATGATATATAGTATATATATATATTATATATATCATTATATATGATTCATAGTTTATATATATATTATATATTATATATATATATATATATATTAAGTATAGCTAGTAGAGTATATACATATTATATATAGGATATATATATTAATATATATATATATTCGTATATATTACTTTTATTGTGCGAGCGTGCGTGCGTTAGCACACATACTTGCACTGAAGTTAAAAAATTATTTGCATGTTAGAGTTTCAAAATTTATACTGTTCACAGTCATGTTTTTATACTTGCTGACTTTTAATTAAGAATGGAGCTTCTTTTAATTAGCGACCTACATATAGGACTCACTGCTGCTGAAAAATTGCATCACACAGCCACGCCTCTAAGTCTAGATTCTAAAGCATTATGTAATTAATATTAACTACGCTTCAATCGAAAGCACAACCTAACCATACTTCTCTAACTAAGCACAAAAATATACGTCACTGTAATAAGTAATTGGTCGAATTTACCTAAGAAAATTATAATAAAATCTTTCAGATGCAATTTAATTAAAATTAACAAAAAGATAGGGTCTAATCTCATTTATATGAATAATATTAGGAACCGCATTAGTTAACTAAAATATAAAACCTGACAAAAATTTATCTAATGTAATTAACAATTAACACATTAGAACCTAAAATAATTACATGAAAATGCAAAAAGAATTAATCAATAGAAAAGGATTTGTTAAGCTCAAATATGAGGCACAAGGTGAAATTTTAAGTAAATTAAATAATTATCCCTACTAGAACCAAGGTTTGGGGAACATTTGATATACTATATGATTATAGTAATATATTATATGTATAATAGTATATAACTTATATATATATAATTATATCTATATATAATATATATTATATAATATTACTTTAATTTATATATATATATATTATATAATTTATCATATATATATATTATAGTAATATATATATATAATATATGATAGTATTAGATATATATTTATACTATATATTATATATAAGATATATTTCTATATTTATATATATATTATATATATGATTATATATATAGGTAAGTTATAATAATATTATATATATAAGTTATATTAATTATATATAATAATATATATTAATAGCATTTATAGAAGTATATATTATATAATATAATATAATATATTATAATTAATTTAAGTATATATATATTATATAGTAATATATATATTATATGTAGTATATATAGCTATAGGTATAGTAGGTTAGTATATAGATTATATATGATAATATAGTATATAAGTTTGAATTATATTATATTAGTGAAAGAAAACATTTCAATATTTGGTTGCAACACAGTGGCCCAAAGTTTCAGTTGGCCCTCAAAGTACATATTAATCATATAAAATTTCAACTGTCTTGATTTGGGTGAGGTAGTAGAATGTGAATTCACAATAAGTGTTTGAGAAAGAAGAGAGCATTCATCATGTATGTTGGCGTAATGTGTGTATTCTAAATGCATTTTCCCATATTTCAATGGTATTAAATTTTGCTATTTTCCACTTGATGATGAGTTTAATTAAATAATATGCAATTTTAATAAAAACGCATTTTAAATAAAAGTAAAAATATTTTGATAAGTTTAGAATTAATTGAAAAAAGCGCAGGTTACCTAATCCTGCTCTGAACGGCAATCATTTTCAAAATCACTCTCTTCAACTTTTTTCAAAAACTCCATCTTTCTTCTATCTCCTTACATTGTTTTGCCAGTTACGTTTTCTTTTTCTTCTTTGTCAAATTTACTTAACATCTGAAAGTTAACTTTCAGATGCGATTTGAATTATTATTGAACTATGGAATTTCTGTAATCACTTAAGGCAGCTACATTTTCTAAATATTTGTTCTGCCAGACGCCCCAGATTGAACATCACCATGAACGTCAGGTAAGATACTTAAATTAAAATTTAAGAGTCCATACCAATTAAAATTACCAATTTTTTTTTTCTTAACTTCTGTGTTGATCAAAATAAATATTTTATTACTCATTTAAAGTTTACTTTACCTTCTTTGGGTGAAAAAGCTTTATAGTAAATTTGAAACTCGGCAGTTTTACTATGCATAAGTTCATATTTTTTGATAAACTGAGAAATTTTAAGTTTCTGCAGAGTACAAAGTGCGAGTTCTGGGGGATACATTAAGAAGCAGGAATAGATTAGCTTTATAAAGTCCCTACTACAATATAATCTCAAAATCTTATCCCGAGTCTCAGTATTCCAATCCAAATAAAATTTAAATTTTCCTTTCAGATTATTATAATTTTTTTTTATTGGTAACCCATTCGATTTTACATGATTTTAACTATATCACAGAGGCAAAGTTGAGAACTTTGCTTAATATTCTTTATTCTCGTATTTTAAAACCTTTAACAAATTGCAATAAAACATTAGATTTGAAAAATGACATACTCTCAAGCAAAATTTCAGAACTCGTTAATTTCTATAAAAGGTAATTTGCATCTTTAGGCACCAAACAAAAAGATACACACTAGTTTTCCAAACCCAAATGATATCCTTAATTAAGCCTAGATTACGATAATGTAACCCTTTTCTTGGAGTACAACTTAATTTTTTTTTCTACAAAATATTTTACTCTCGACCAGTAGCTGCGAGACCACAGCCATCAATTTTTATTTTCTGAGTGGCTGTTAAAACATTAGGTGCTTTATAAAGCATTTAAATTTTTCAATATCTAAATTAACGTTTTTATAAGGTATAAACTAAAGATCATTATTAAAAAAAAAAATAAAAATAAGAGTGATCAATGGATGTGTCACAATAAAGTGACGTACTGAATATCCTAGTCTTAAGTTTTCTCCCAAACAGTGGCATCAACACTTTTATCAAGTGTAAAAAGAAAATTTCACTTACATTTTAATTTGATTTTTTTTTTCCAATAGATAACCTTATAATCAAAGACTTAATCATCAGTAACTGTAATAGCAAAATTAACTTATTTTATAGATAAAATAAATAATAATATGCTGTTAGATGTTTGAGTTATCGGCAGTTTTGCCTTTCACGAATTCTGTGAAAGCAGTGTATCTTTTGTGTTTTGTCATGTAGTGGTTAGACTGCTGTCGTTCTTTGTATCTTTTGGTATGATCTTTAAACTATGAAGAGGGTTAGCGGATTGTGTTGAGATTTGTGTGTGACCGTATGTCCGCGGATGGCCGAATAGTAAGAGATCTATCTTGATCCGCTGGATTGAGGGAGAGGATTTATTAGATGTCTTGCGGCATTCTTAGATTACTGTATGAGTAGTGAGTTTGATATTATTTGTATTGGTATTTATATTTTGATTTTTTTTATTGGTGATTGAGGTGTATAGATGGGTTTAGGTATTCGTTAGATGAGGTTATATGAGAGTATTTATATGCTATATTAGTATATATAGTTGTGATAAGTTATCACTGAGTATGGTTTGCTTGTATATTAAGTATGTTAGTGTATTAAGTTATGAGTTAGACGTTGGTTAAGTTAAGGTTTTGTGGAAAGTTGTATCGATTAGGGCTGTCCAGTGTTACGATGTTGAGATTGAGTTCTGTCTGGGCAATGTGTATTAGG
This sequence comes from Trachelipus rathkii, assembly GCA_015478945.1. Taxonomy (NCBI): domain Eukaryota; kingdom Metazoa; phylum Arthropoda; class Malacostraca; order Isopoda; family Trachelipodidae; genus Trachelipus; species Trachelipus rathkii. The sequence continues at coordinate 7,064 of JABUQX010103403.1, forward strand.
GCGACAGATGTATCTTATTGTTGAGATTATTCGTGCTTAATCCTGTGTCACTGTTTTTTCCTTTTTGCTTGTTATTATTCTTCTTCTGGCCAGTTGTTTTTGTTTGAGTTATTGATCTTGAGTGCGTGCGCGTTTGAGGAGTAATTGATCGTGCCTGTGATCGACCTTCTGGGTGAAGCGGTAGATTTTGAAGTAAACTTAATGAAAGAAGTAATGCTAGTCTAGGTAGTGTGTGTTGGTGGAGCTGTATAGGGTGAAGCTGAGATCTGACTAAGTTAATTACCAGAGGACTTGGCAACCGGAGTCAACAAGTTTGCTGTAGAATAGTATATGTTGAGTTTTCTTGATATATTGCTCTATCGGGTAGTAAGAGATTTCGGACCAAGGAAAATATAGTATGGTTATGGAGGGCTCTATACTGTGATGCGAGTGCTTGGCTTTAAGTGCGCCTTCCTGGGAGTTGTGTTTATATGGGAGATGTTTATACTATATATAGTTATTTTTCTCGTAGGTTTTCCTTTGGGCTTATGGAGACTATCTTACGATCTTTGGGCCATAGTGATATTATTTATTATTTAGTTACGGTCATTTATTATGATAATTTTATATTATTATATTATATATGCGTTTATTGTAGTATTCTTTACTATTTTTACCTGTATTTTACTGAAATTGATTACAAAGTTATAATGGAGTATTATATATATATATAAGTAGTTTTATTTTCATTATTTTATTCACGTGTTCTTTTTGTCGTATCTATTAGTATATAGTAACGTATATATATATATCTAGTTTAATCATTTATTTTGCACAAACTGATTAGGTGATATCTATGATTAATTATTAATATATATATAATTTTATATATATATTCTTTTTTTATTATTATATTTATATATATTATATATAGTATTTTTTTTTATTTATATATATATTATATATTTATATATATATATTTACATATACTATATATTATACTATATTTTACTATCTACATCTCATGTGTTATTTATATATCAGATTGGCGAGATATGAACCCAATCTCATTTCATTGCACCGTCCACATATATCTCTTTACCTTCAGCCCAACCCTAAATTGATAAAAGGTTATATTGTAGAATAATACTTGAAATTAATAATTCCAAATTATGTTAAAAACTAAAGCTTCTGAACCCTTTAAAGGAGAATTTGTTGGCTTCTCTTTTTTCTTCGTAAATGAGATCTGATCGCTGAAAAGATGCTCGCCAGCTACACCTTATTGAAAGGCATGCTAAGTATTCCCTGCCTAGTTTGCAAGATGTGAAAAAACTTTTACAATTATTACGCCATCAAACCAATGAATTTTTATCCGATTCCAAGAGTTTTTCGCTTTTGGATAATCTTCGATCAAGGACAGGTGTCCCTTTGACATCCTTTTGAACTAAGACTTAACATTATCATTCGACTTTGCTAGATTATCCATAAGATACATATATCATTAGGATTCTTGCAATGTTATTTCGCTTATAGCAGTTAAGTTAATATGTGTGTCCTGTTTTCTTGTCATATTTATTTTTCCTTATTTTAAATGGCTGGTGAAATTTATTTATATCATGGCTTTTAATGCAAGCATTTCTATCAACATAGGCATTCTTACTAAATAAATTTTTTTATTATCTTGTTCCTTCCATAGAAAAGTATGGTTCTAATGATAAAAATTTGTATTTGTTTCTCTAGTTATCTACATGAAGTTTTTACTATTTTGCGATGCGTAATCGTTTGCAAGAATTTTATTGAAATCTTTTTATTCTCCAGCATTTAGATGTTTTCTGTCACCTATTTGAAAGTCACCTTATACTTTTTATAGCAGCTTTTAGTCACATGCATTTCATTCTGAGTAATTTAATGTTCTTAGTTTACCTCTTCAAATCGGTTTTAAGAGGGGAGTAATACAGATGTTAACTTGGTTTGTGTCCGTGGTGTCGGGGCATCTAAAGTCGTAATTGGTCGTGAGGGCGACCTGGTGGGTCGAGGCCCTTTTTCACCTTGTGTTCGTTGCGAGCCATGCAAGTGGGCCGAGCAGGCTTCTCAGGTTTTCTATTGTGCGCTCCCTGGTATCGTTCAGCTGTTTATCCTTAACTATTCTTTTCACTTCCATGAGGCCTGTGTAACATCTTGCGTTACATTATCTTGAAACGTTATGTAGGAATTCTTAATTATTTTAAGGTCTCTTATTCATAATGATTACTTATTCTTTTTTCATTCGACTATCCAGCCTGTTAAAAAAATTATTTAGCGAATAAATGCGGGTAGAGAAAAATTAATGCGGATGCGGAATATCTGTCTACATTTTGTCTTTATTGGTATTTTTTCCTATTATCTAGTCTTATTAATCGCGTATTTAATCCGTATAGCATTGTGGAGATATTAGAATTCATATGGAAAGTGGTTTAAAAAAAAAAAAAAAACCAAAAAAATGTTTTATTAATAACTTTGTAACCACTAAGTAAAAAGATTCGAAATTTATTTTGAAATTTGAACTGCTGGAGTCGGAGTTTGGGAGTCGGAGTCGGAGTCCCGGAGTCGAAATTTTTTGTTTAAGTGGAATCGGAGTCGGAGTCGGAGTCCGAGGAAAATTTTTGTTTAAGTGGAGTCGGAAGTCGGAGTCGGAGTCGAAAAATTCCAAATTTGAAATTTAAGGAGTCGGAGTCGGAGTCGGAGTCGGAGTCGGAGTCGGAGTCGGGTCGGAGTCGGAGTCGGAGTCGGAGTCGGAGTCGGAGTCGGAGTCTAAAAATTTATTTTACGACCCCCGCAGACCCTGATATATAATATATATATATATATATTATTATATATATTATATATATATATATTATATGTATATATATATATATATATATAATATATATATATTATATATATTATAATAATTATAATAAATTTATTATATATATATATTATATATATATATATATATATATATATATATATAACCCAATCCTAGCGTAACGCAATCTACCTAAATTGGGGCCTCTGAACGTGGGACCTTAAGAGAGGATAAGATGGAAATACAGCAGGGGAAAACAGATGAGGCAAAGATTTTAAGCAAGACAGATCTAGCTCAGAAGAATTAGGGCACCACCGGAACAAACTTTTTGAAATACTCCAATAATTCCATAGAGTGTTTACGAAGGGGTGAATGTTTGTGGTGTAGAATAGAAAAAGTCAATTCCGGCCTCGAGCACATCCGTTTGTACATGCCTATAAGGATAAAGGAATAGGGCGGCCAATGCCCAGTTGCAAGAGAAAGAGGGGTCAAAGGAGTTAGAAAAGTAGGAGAAGTTAATAATCTTCTTAGCCTTAGTTATCAACCCTATCCAAAAAGAAACTGTGGCATGGTGAACCACCTCAATGTGAGACAGTATTTAATATTTCCTAATACGGGGCGATATAAGACTTTATGTAACTGGTTATGTTCTTTGGTTTGTTATAGCCTTCTATCGGAGACACAGACGTGAAAATTGCTTCACTTTTGATTTGTAAAAATATTTTTTTTGTTATTAGTTTTCTTTATTCTTATTTTTTTAGCAATTTTGCGATATATTTTAAAACAACTCTTCTCCGTTAATGGTTTCATATATTTCATACCATAGTACGATATGTATGAATTTTGTATATTGTGGTACTCCAAGTACAAGTTATTTAGTTTTTGTTTCACTTAGTGAGTACGTGACGTTTGATTTTTGATTTTTTGTCTTTTGTTACGTTTTAGTTTCGTGTGTTTGAGGTTGTTGGTCTTTTCGGTCCGTCGATATGGGGCATGTAATAGGAATATTGTTGGAAGGTGGCGGTATTTGAAAGAAATAGGAAGAGATACTTATTAAAGAAGTTCTGAAGGCTTTTTTTTTAAAGGAGAGGTGCAACCATATTCCACGTGAAGATTATTGTTGCTGGTTACCTCTTGTTGTTCTTTGTGTTTGTTAGCGGCTTTTGCGTCTTCTACACTTTGAGTTTTTAATCCTATCCATGTTTGCTAGAATCTCGCTATATGTTAGGGTTTTGAAATTTCTGTAATTAGTTTCTGTAGAATCGTTAAGGCTATATCTTCTATATATTTGTCATTTCTAAAGATAGAGTAGGGTTCATGTATCTTGTAATATGTCTAAGTTGGATTTTAGTTTATTTATATTTTTTGAACTTTGATATAGTTGTTGAAGGTTTTTCTTTATGTGTTCAGCTCATATGGAAGATCGCTATCTGATTTTAAAACGTATGAGTTATTTTTTATTAGTTTTGAAGATAGATGGGCAGTGGATGCCTTTGAGGTATCTAAACATGGGCCTTTCCTTTACATTTAATTTAAAGATGAAAGTAGTAGGTCCGGCATGCTTTCGTGTTGCCATTTTTGTTTATTTGTTTCGTAATCAATTTTGAGGCCGAAAATTAGGATTTTATTTTTTTTTTTTTTTTTTTTTTTTTTTTTATTTTTTTTTTTTTTTTTTTTTTCTTTTTTTTTTTTTTTTTTTTTTTTTTTTTTGTTTGTTTTTTTTTTTTTTTTAAGATGTCTTGTTTCCTCGTAAATGGATACGATGTCTGAAAGATTAATATGCTTATGTATTCTTTTGAAGTTAATTTTTGTGTTTTTGGTCTAATTAGAAGGTAGTGAATATTGTTTGTGTGAATTATTTTTTTTTCATTAATATGAAGACAATTTATATTTTTAACCGAATGAATAAGTATCTATCGTTGTTTCTTTTTGTTTGCTGGTGCAAAGTATGTGGGCATAAACTAATTGTTTTTGTACAAAAAGTCTGTTTGTTTGGTTTTTTTTTGTTTTTACTCTTTGTTTGTTTTTGTTTGTGGCTTGTTTGTCAGTTTCCGATTTGGTGGGAATGCTCTCTTTTGATATTTTCAAGTGCGTATGTTTTATTTCGCTTAGATTGGGATATTTGAGGGTTCAAGTAGCAGTTTTAAGATACTAAGATTTCATTTGATTAGTTATATGGTGTGTTAAGTTCATTGGTGGCGCGGATCCATTTTGTGTAGGTGAGGCCTCTTTTAAGCGTTTTTGATTTGCCAAATGAGAGATAGTGTACTATTAATGTTTGTAGAATATCGGGCTGGGGATATATTATATTTGGGGTCTGGAAATGTAGATTAGGGTGAATTGAGTGAATTCCCGATTATTCCGGGGGGCGAGGTGCGAAAGGTTATGTGGGAATTTAGTATGGATGAGTTTCAAAGAATTGTTAGAACAAATGAACAGATGTATTAAGATGGTCTATAGCGGGAACGATTCATTAACAAACTGAATAGCAAAAGTTTCTTTTGCGTCTACCTTTTCTTTTTTTTTCGGGAATTCTTTAGTCTCTTGTGAGTATTTATTATGTATAAATTCAAGCGAGAGACAATTGATATTATAAAGTATTTAATGGTGAAGTTCTTTTCAATAAAGTCCTAGAGAGTATAGAGGGTTGATAAACGATGGACATAGTGATTTATTATTCAATTCAAGCCATCCACTTACTCCCTTTTTAAATTTACAGGGGAGGAATTGCTCTGACTCGGTGCCACTTGTGGCCTTTCACTTTACGTTCTAATTTGAACTCTTAGAAATCTCCATGCACCCGACGCTATGGAGTAATGACAGATAGAGACATGAAGAAAGATTTTCTGAGATGGGGAAATGAGTATGGAAAGTTGGGAGGTCGGGAATCCTTTCAGTAGGTTTGGATATTAGAAGATAAAAAAAGAAAAAGGTTCAATTGATTGATGATTGTAATTGAAATTGTGATTGTAATTTGAGTTGCGAACAGAGTAGTTCAGAATATAAGTTAACGGATATATATAAGGTGGAAATGTTACATATGATTTATCAAGAAGTTATTAGATTGATTTGTTTTTTGGCAAGGTCTCCAGAAATATTTTTATCAGTATGGTTGGTAGAACATAGATGGACAAGCACCTTACCTTTTTAGTTTGATAATAGGCAAACGTCTAAGTCTGTTCGTAAATAATATATTCCCTCTGAATAATTATAATCTGCTGAAGCTGCTGGACCTGGCTGCGGTGGGTTCGAGAGGCGGGCGGACGTATACTTGAAATTTAGATTTGAGTGAAAAAAAATAAAAGAGAAGATTTATAGAAGGAAACCAAATTCCGAAATTAGAAGTATACCAGTACCCTTTTTTAAGACACATGAGCTGGCCAACGAGGGACTCGAAAGTTTAAGTTGTTGGGAAGGAGTGTATTCTTAGTGAACATGATTGATTAGATTGAGCATATTGCTTTCTAGAAAAGGGAATTAATAATTACGAAATATTATATAATTAAAACAAAATAAAAACCGCAAGAACTGATTCAACGGAGGAGCAGCAAAATTTAATTATTGGTTTCTTTTTAATATAAGTTTAAGTAAATATAATGGATCATACAATATTTTGGATTAGATGTTTATTATAAAGAAGAATGGACATTCGATCGGAGTCGGCTCGGTATAGGTCAAGAAGGAATTATCAAGCACCAGAAATAAGCGTCCGGTAGCTTCAGCGGGAGAACACTCCAGCCAACTAACCGAGAGCCTTCAGGTTTTCGTTACTGGTCAGTCCGTATGAGTATGAAGCTATTCTCTTCTTGGCTCAGTCTTGCTCGAGACAAAAATTTTGGAGTACACCCCCTTCCTAGATTAGGGCTCTGACCGTGAGCAAATATTTTACTGTAAAAAAATAAAAAATAAGATTCGGAGAGAATCAAAAATTAAGTTGGAGCGATGGGAGAATAAGAGATTTTCTAACACCCAATAAACTTGTCAGCGCTTTCCCTGGATGGCACGAGAATAGGCCTCACATATATATATTATATATATATATATATATATATATATATATATATATATATATATATATATATATATATATCATATATATATTATATATATTATATATATATATATATTATATATATATATATATATATATATATATATATATATATATATAGGGGAAACTATATATCTTACAAGACGCACAAGTTTTATTTCGAAAACTAAGAAGATTACATCAAAACTCAATAACATATCAGTTTTCAGCGCAGTAAAAATATAAAATAAAATAGTGGTTTGGATGAAAAGAATGTACGATTAAAAAAAATAATATGTACTTAAATTTTACTAGTAAATGATAACAATAAAGTTTTTTTATCCTTGGCAATGAAGTTATTGAGGGAGAAACACAATCGAAAGTCATAAATGTAGTTATATTTGGAACATATTGCTAGACGATTTTGTTTGCCGTTTGCGAATAAAAGAGTTGAATTAGTTAGTTTTTGCAACGCTTTAATTAATTAGTGTTTCATATATGTTTAACAATGTAACGTTAGATGTAAATTTATTTATTAAAAAGGACGAAAGTTTAACATGTATAGATGTATTAATAGAAGTTACCTTTGTGCGTACCTGTGGGTAAAAGAAAGTAAAGGGCAAAATATTTTTTTTAAACTTCCTCGAATTATTTTAAAAACAAAAACGAAAAATTAAAATAAAAGAAAGAAAGTAGTTTTTTAGTATATATTTTTTTTGTTATGTTTTCATTCATTTCTCCTTCATATTATCGTGTTTTTTACTAAAGGAATCCCTCAAGGGTAAAACCGCAAAGATGGCAGGAGTCGGGTGCCTCCTTCGGCCTTAGGATCGGTGGACGGACCGGGGGGACTTCATTTGGTTTCCATTTCTTTCCCCCTCGACGCTCCCGGTAATTTTTTTTTTTTTTTTGTTTTTTTTTTTTTTTTTTTTTATGCATCTTTTCATTAATGAATGTATACGCTGATTCAAAATATGCAATTGGTTTTTCTTGTAAAGTGTCGTACTTTTCGAGATATATCCATGCCCCTAATCTTGAGTTTGGCCCATATTATATATATAGTTATATATATTATATATATATATATAAATATATGCAACATATAATTTTTTAATTTTAATATATACATATTTATTTATAAAAACATAAATAATAATAGTGATATTATTGCTATATATATTATTATATATATTAATAATGACGAATTCTATTCTCTAAAATCTTTCAATATTGTTCAAAAATCTACGGTATAACCCCAATAGTTTCATTAACAATATATTTGCATTGGACAAGAATTTACTCGATAAAGAAGGACGCACCGTGGCCTTTGGCCTATCATATGCGATCCAACAAACGATTCTTGTCTGTGTTGTAATTTGCTTTTATTTTATTTTTTATTTATTTTTTATTTTTATTTTTTCCCGTTTATATTTTTACCCGGCTTATTTATTGATTGGCAAAGAGTATTTCGAAAGTTTTATCTATAACCTTAATTGCACTCTAAACAGAAATATTTATAAGAAGTCACCACAAACATTATTGATTTGAAGAAAATCAGAGTGGATTTAAATGTTCCTTCACTTGACTAATCAATCGGTCTCAAAATTATTATGTTTGTCTTAATAACACTGTGATTATCTTTGAAATATTCTTTGAATTTGCTGCAATCATTTAACAGCAAAAATAATCTGAAAAGTATTATTCACTTGGTTTATTGAAAGAACGAATATAGTTTAATGCGCCTCGCTCAATTGTTGTTGTTAATGAAATTGCAAAATAGGAAGTTGCTTTCCTTATTGAGATACCTTTCTTCAACTGAGAACTCGCAGAGGTATGTAGAGAAGTGTTTGAATGCTGTAAGGCAGCGCTTCCCAACCATTTTCCTCTACTGTACCCCTTGATTAGGCTTTTCATGTATTAGTACCCCTTTTTCTCATAACCCCAACACCTACCCATCCTACCTTCACGCAAAAAAAGTTATCTTTTTAGGTAGTAATGCTCTTAGGGTTAGCTATATAATCAAAAGACTAAAATTAATGACATTTATAGGATTTATTTTTGATTTTACATTTTACAATTTATTTAAATTTTTTATAATAGCAGTCTGACATCAAAAAAAATAAAAACAGTATTAAGATAATTTGTAATCATATTAGCTTGTGGTGAAAGTTCATAATAATTTTCATTTTCATATATAAGTTTTCGAACATGGCTCATAGTAATTTCAATTGGTGTTTTCCGCTATTATTATTATTATTATTTTCCCCCGTCCCTCGGCTAGTCCTGCCGAGTACACTAGGGGTACGCGTCCCAGTTGAACCGCTGCAGTGGATAGGAATCATTTTTCCCCAAAACATATGCCTATGGAGAGTTTTATTTTGGGAAGGTACAAGATAAATTCATATAAATTTTCAGAATCTATATAAAGTAACACAGAACAAAAGATATTTACTAATTTCATTCACAGGGTAGTAGTAGGCCTTATCAAAGAGGAAAGGTAAATATGAATAAAAAAATTATAAACAAACGACTCTTTTTTGAAGCTAGTACCGAATAGGTCGACAGGAAAATATGATCGAACAGCTCAAATGAAATCGACAATTTGTATATAAAAAACGGTTATTTAGAGCTTTTTCTAACGAACCGCAAAAAACTTAACTTAACTTAACTTAACCTAACTTAAAACTAACCTAACCTAACCAATCTCCATATCTAACGACCGGGCTGTACGTGGTTTTTTTTTTTGTTTTTTTTTTGATTTTCTTTTCGACCATTTTCCCTGTCTACCATTTCAACAGAACCGCCCCCGCCTCCCAGCCTTCATTACCTAAATACATGATAGACGCCAAATCAAAACTACCATGAGAGTGCAAATTTATATTCAATGTATCCTAATTGCGGGAACGAGAATGGAAAATACTTTCCTGACAGATACCAAATTCAGAATATTGTTGGTAAATTGGGATTCGAGGATTCTATTCTTGGATATTTTCCCTCTTTGCAATCAGGAGAGGAAATTACAACACTGGATTTGTGAGCAAACTAAACACTCAGCCCGTTTTATAAACGTGGATAAAATAAAGTAAATATATATATATATTAATATAATATAATATATAATTATATATATTAATATATATATATATATATATATTATATATATAATAATTATATATATATATATATATATATTATAATATATATATATATGTATATTATATTATATATATATATAATTTTATTTATATAATATAATATATGTATTTATATATATATATATATAATATATATATATATATTATAATATATATATATATATATATATATATATATATATATATAATATATATAATATATAATATATTATATACGGATAAACCAAAATAAAAAATTAATAATTAATAAATTTTAATAAATAACTTCAAAGAAATTAAGATTAGCAATTGTACGTTTCAAACCTTAATTTAAATATGATACCCATAAAATAAATGTTTTTCTTTATTAAAAACTTTATTTTTTGAAATTTGCAATACGTTAGAATATGATTTTTATTTTTTTGATAAATATTTAAGTTAAAAAATTTACTGTTTTTTTTTTCTATTTTAAATTATTTCATCACCAGCACTTCAACAGGTCGGGAGGTACGGTAGGGGCGAGTCCCGCTGTGGATTACCCTTGTGTGGCATGCAATTTACGGTATATTAAAAATAATATTTTTCATTCCATCTCATGAAGTCGTTATTTTTCGAGATATCTCAGAAATTTGCTTGCAATCATGAGAATTTGTCGTAAATCAAAAACTATTTTATTTTTTAATTTTGCGCGCATGCTCGCGTGCGTAAAAATCGATTCCCTACGGGAATCTATTTCGACTCAAAATCGAAACCCTGCGGGTATCGATTTTTTCGAAGGCCGAATAATAATAATAATAAAATAATAATATATAATTATAATAATAATAATAAATATATAATAATAAATAATAATAATAATAATAATAATAATAATAATATATAAGTCGGAGTCGGAACCGGAGCGGCTCGCGTGCGGCACCAACACGCAAAAGGGGGGAATAAAAAATAATAATAAAGAAGAAACTAAAAAAATAAAAAAAATTAGAAAATAAATAAATAAAAAAATAATTATAAATAAATAAATAAAAATAAAAAAATATAAAAATAAATAAAAATAATAATTAACGATGAGTAAGGTATCAGGAAATCGCATTCGCAGGTCGAAAAAATTGAAAGGTATTTCACCAACGCGAAGCTCAAGGACGGCTACCTCCGATACTGTAACCCTATACTAACTTGATATTAATGAACTAGCCAAAATTTGTATAACCTAACATCCACTATAACCTGAATGCAGGATGGAGGTTTTCCCTTTCGAGATCATTAAGGAATTCCATACCTGAGAAATGCGACCATCTTGACAAGACGAGGTTGTGGTAAACATCAGTGTATATATATATTATTATATATATATATATATTATATATATATATATATATATATAATATATTATATATTATATATATTATATATATATTATTAATTTATATATATATATAAATATATATACTATAATATATATATATATATAGTCGTGTGTGTCACTCGAAGTGCAGACGTGTTTTTGAGTGCTCTCTGCTGATAGTTTATATTTAATTTTATTTATTTTATTTATTAAATTTTGTAATAGCTGTGTTTAGGTGAAAGTTGGTGTTTTTTTCATCTGGTCTCTTTGTTTTATATTAAAGCTTTTATTTAAATCATATCATTTGGTATAACTCTTATTAGATCTAGTGAAGTTTTGGCACGTGGAGTTTAAAAGATAAGTTTCTATGTTTTAATTTTTTTTTTATTTATCTATAAAAATCTGATTTTTAATTAATATTTAGCACATTATACTTTTTAACTTAGGTTTTAATGCGTTTGATGAATTTTATCCCGATTGTTCTAAGTTTAATTTTTTTTCCTTTTTCCTTTGTCGTTTTTTTTTTTGGGGGGGTTGCGAATTTTTTTAGTAGGGTAAACTGGGAAGGGTAAAACGTAAGTTTGAAGTTTTTATTTTTTTTTTATTTATTATACAAAATCTGATTTTAAATTAATTTAGCAACATTAAACTTTTTAACGTTTAACTTAGGTTTTTAGCGTTTGATGAATTTTATCTCGATTTTTCCTTTTGTTTTTGGTTTTGTTCTTGTTGTTGTGTGTGTGTAGTGTGTGTGAGATGGCCAGATTTTGCATAGATGGGGGCTTTCTATTGACTTCACACACATCCGTGGCTTAAATTTACTCTGCTTCCGTGGGATACCACCTCTCTAACTCTAGCCCTAATCTTTTGCTTCATTGTCTGAGACTCAGATGGCTAGATTTCATCCTCTAATTCGTTTAACTATCCACTAATAACTTATTTCATAATTTCCGTCTAAAAGGGTGGAGTATGTGCCTATTGTAATACTAAACACTCCTGTAACACGTCTCGTGAATCTCGAATCACCTAATTTCGATGTTCTGTGGCTTAAAATCTTCATTCCTTCTACTACAATAATCTTGTGCTTTGCTACTGTTGCTCCCCTAATAGAACAGATTTTCACGGCCTTTTTTGAATATCTTACTACTTTCCACGAAACGGTTACATCTTCTCATCCAAATACTGAGGTCCATCTATTTAACGGATTTCAATGTACACAACACGGAATGGTTGGGATCCTCTCATACTGATTTAGGTGGGAGGGAAGGCCGAATCATTCAGCAATCTTAACCGATCTGGAGCAACTAATTAAGAACCAACACACATTCCGGATCGTCCTAACCATTCTTGAACACACTTGATCTATGTTTCACCACTAGTCCTTCTCTTCTCTCAATACACCACTTCGCTCCTATTGGTAAATCTGACCACAACCTTATATCTCTCTTAATTTAATACTTCTCTCCACTAGCTCCATCCTGCCCTTTGCGTTCTTTCTGGCACTTTGGATCGGGCCGATTGGGGGGGCTTTGCGCTGCTTCTACGCGCTAACTATAATTGGCATTACATTGCAGATGTTATGGACCCGCGTTGGAGGTGTGACGATAACATGGGAACGTGTGCTGCATTGATGGGATTGAGCAAGGTTTATTCCTTCCTTCCGACTAAACCTTTCTCTCCTCATCAATCCATGGTTCATCGTACTTGTTTCCTGGCCATTCAGGCTAGAGACAATGCGTATCGGGGGTTTGGGAAAATTCTCGTTCTCCCTATCACTCTCGCTAATTTTTTCATTCAGCTTAGAAATCGTTGCAGGGATACTCTTCCGTAACGAGCAAAAGCGGACTTTCTCAATCAAACGAAAGTGCGGCTAACCTCCTTGGTTTCTCCATACTTGATAAATCTTTTCTGGCATCTTGCCCAAAAACATCTCCAACAACTACTGTAAATCTACCTTTCCCTCCTCTTATCGATGCTGATGGTTCTGTTGCTAACTCCCAACTGACAAGGCCAATTCTCTTCCGGCCTCCCTATTTTCATCTTACACTTCCAACCCTGGACGATTTCTGGCATTCCTCTTTCCTCTCCTGCCTCCTTCTCCATCTCAGGTGCCCTATGGCCTTTGCCTGAGATTGACATTTTGATCACGGGTGCATGGGCCCTGAAAGTCTATGAACGTTAGGAAGGCGGGTGGCCCGGATGGACATTCCTCCCACGAGTTTTGAAAGGGAGTGTGCTTCCGTGCTGGCCGCTTTCCTCTCGTTCGACTATATTCTCTATTGGCCTCAATACTAATACTTTCCCTCAGTGTTGGTAGCGCGCATATGTCCAAACTATTCCGAAAAAGGAAGCCGCTCTGATCCTTCTAAACTATCGCCCTATATGCTCTAACTCCTGTATTCTTCTAGATCTTTTGGAAACTCCTTCTCAAACTTCTC
>JABUQX010103405.1:2500-10000 GCA_015478945.1 Trachelipus rathkii
TATGTATATATAATAATAATATACATAATAATATATATATGGCACAATATATAATAATAATAATAATAATATATATATAATAGTAATATATATATATATATATATATATATATATTATATGTATATGTATAATATATATATATATATAATAATATAATATATATATATACATATATATGTAATAATAATAATAATATATATATATAATATAAATAATAATATATATATAATATACTTTATATATATGTAATAATAATAATAGTAATAATAATATAATAATAAATATATATATTTATATATATATATATATATATATATATATATATATATATATCTATATATATATATATTTATATATATATATATATATATATATATATATATATATATATATATATATTTATTGCTATATATATATATATATATATATATATATATATATATATATATATATATATATATATATATATATATATATATATATATATATATATATATATATATATATATACGGTAATATAGTAATTTGAACTCTGAAGAAGTGATGCGAAGGCATTATGTTGTTTTAACATGGCCCTTTTAGGTGGGTTATTGAAAGTGGTTTTAATGCGTTGTTTCGGTTATGTTAAAGTAGTCAGTATTTGGAGGTTGGCTTGTGTTAAGAAGGAAATAATTAGGTGTAACGTGTCGAATTATCTCTGCTCTCTTGTTATGTGTGAGGTGGAGGAAGGAAGGTTGGATTGGGTAGGTCGTGTTATTTTTTTTTCCTTGGTTTTCAGAAGCACTCGCTGGCACAGACTCATGCTTGAAAGTGAGGGAAATTAAATTCAGCAAGATAAATTCAGCAAACAGAAGATGGAAGGGAATTCCACAGAACAGATGGCAGGAAAAGACAAGCACCGCAACAGAGCAAGTCTTGAGTTACTAAAATCATCCCACAAAACTCCTGTGCTGACAAAGCACCAGTTGTGCTACGAGTGAGTCGTAAGGTGTTTATTTTATGATAAATAGTTCCCTCAGGCACTTTCTGCTGCGGTACCTATGGAAATGAAAAACCAAACATCACCCGCAAATATTGAGGGTCAAGTGAACTGAGAAAGTACAAAACAGTTTATAAGCCTTTTGCCTTTGGCTCGACCCTATCCAAAAGCCGGGTGGAACCAGAGCCCCCCAGAGAGTGAGACCCTTGTATAGCTGGAGTAACTGAGAAGGAAAAAAAAGTCTCAGGTCAACAGAACTCAGTTTTCTCTGAAGGCCGCTTACTTAGCAACCAATTTGTGATGTGAGGTTTACAAAACATTTTTGTTTATCTTCAGAAATAAAGGATGTTTATATTGTCAACCAGAGAGACAAAATTGCCAGAAAAAAGAGATAAGAAAGTTAAAAGTTGTCTTAGAAATTGGGAATTATTTGAAGTTTAGTTTTAAAGGTGAATTTCACAAGGTTGGGAACAACCACCCGAAAATTCTATCAGATCCGGCGAGAATAGAATCGGAAGGTGGGCAGAGTCAATTAATTCCTAAGAGGAAGGAGAGGAAGCAATTGAAATAGGTTACCCAAAAATAAAGGGTCTGAGTCATCCCAACATGAGTGGATAGAGAGTTAGATGTGCAGGTGAGAAGATCTTTAATGAAAAGCAGGAATAAAGTAGGAGATAAGACAGAACCTGAGGAACACCACTATTGAGAAAAGGAAGAAGTCGCCCCATCAACAACGACCGATATTGAGCGATTTGAAAAGTTAGACATAAGTAAGCAAAGAGAAGAACCCAAAGGAGAGGAGCTTGGAGAGCAGTGAAGTGTGCCATGCCCGATCCAATTGCTTTGGATATAATAAAACGCCACCCTCAAGATCTCCCAATATTCCCACAGGCGGAATACATCAAATTTCCTAGATAGTAAAGTATTATATCACTTATTAGTCCTCTAGCGCTGAGGCCGTGCTGGAGATCGGAAGAAGGAGATGTGATTCCAATTGGTTTGAAAGTAGAGAGTTAGAAGGGTTTAAGATCTTAGATAGAGATAGAGTACAAGTGAGCTATAGCGGGCCAATATTTAGAAAGATCATAGTGGCTTCTTTTTTCGGAATAGGTTGGACATATGCGTGCTTCGATCCAACAGAGGGAAAGTGCTAGCATTGAGGCATAGATGTGAGGTTGAACGAGGGGTCCAGCACAGGCACCTCCCTCAAAACACTGGAGAATGCCATCAGGCCCCACCTTCCTAATGTTTCTAGATTTCAGGGCTATGCACCTAATCAAATGTAATCACAGGCAAGGCATAGGACACCTGAGAGGAGAAGGGAATGCCAGGTTGAGTAAAAATAGGAGGTCAAAAGATTAGCCTTTTCAGTTGG
The DNA here is from genome assembly GCA_015478945.1 of Trachelipus rathkii. Lineage (NCBI taxonomy): Eukaryota > Metazoa > Arthropoda > Malacostraca > Isopoda > Trachelipodidae > Trachelipus > Trachelipus rathkii. The sequence continues at coordinate 4,856 of JABUQX010103405.1, forward strand.
AGTATTAGCAACAGAACCATCAGAGCGAATAAGAGGAGGAAATTGACAAGAGGTCAGAAAGATTTGTCAGTAGAAAAACCAAGGAGGTTAGCGAGAGTGATAAGTGAACGAGAATTTTTCCACACCAGATACGCACTGTCTTTAGCCTGAATAGCGAAAAGAACTAAGTACAGTCAGACTATGAATTTTGAGGAGAGAAAAATTTAGTCAGAAGAAGAAAGAGATAAACCTGCTCATCCACATCAACGATCACAGCTCCCTTTGTCGGCAAAAGCTGAAGCGTCTTCAGGGTCAAACAGTCACTCAATTATGGTTAGCGTAGAAGCTAATCCCCGATTAAATAACCAGAAAAAACGCATAGGGCAGGATGGAGCTGTTGGAGATAAAGTATGAAAATTAAGAGATATAAGGCTGTGGTCAGATTTACCAATAGGAGCAATGATGGTGTATTTATAGAGAGAAGGACTAGTGGTGAAACATAGGTTAAGTATGTTCAAAATTGTTTAGTTAGTTGCTCCAGATCGCTGAGAATGCAGATAATTTCAAGCTTCCTCCCCACCTAAATCAGCACGAGAGGACCCCAATCATTTAGTGTTGCGCACATTGAAATTTCCTGAATAGAGGACCTCAGTATTTGGGTAAATATAACAGTCTCGTGAGAATTAGTGAGATATGAAAATCTGTTCTATTAGGAGAACAGTAGCAAACACAAGTTATTGTAGAGAAGGAATAAAGATTTCAAACCACAGAACATCGACGTTGGGAGATTAGAATTTTCGAGACTGACTACAGAAGTAAAAATGTTTACATGGCCCCTCCACCCTTCGGTGTAGAAAAGGTTAAAAGGGTGAGTGAGAGCATAGTTCCTTTAGGTAACTAATGATACTTTATTTTATGAAGAAGGTGACCTGAATAGCTCCCCAGCTGTGAAACTAGGTGTAAATTTTGTTCTGTTATTTTTTGTCTTTAATTTATTTACTTATAAGTACCGGAGGACTGTTCCGAATGTCTTGTTAATATCAATAGCTGCAAGGAGTGTGCAAGGGAAGGCGGGATTTTGTTTTAACCCTAGTAGAATATGTTGGTTTATGTCTACATGAGGGTTTGGTAGTAAAACTGTTTTGACAGGCTGTGTTATGAGTCCTAGTAAACTTTTGGTCTGGGATTATATATATATATATATATATATATATATATATATATATATATATATATACTATATATATATATATATATATATATATATGTAAATATATATATATATATATATATATATATATATATATATATATATATATATATATATATATATATATATATATATATATATATATATATATATATATATAAAATATATATATATATATATATATATATATATATATATATATATATATATATATATATATATATATATATATATATATATATATATATATATATATATATATATATATATATATATGCTATATATATATATATATATAATAGGAGAGAGAAATCTGAGACCAACTTTACTAGTTTTGAATTGAGTTGAATTTTCAATGCCTGTAGGAACTTTTAGATATTCTCATGAGTGAATGGAATATTCAAAAACTTACTGTACACACACTACACATATATATATATATATATATATATATATATATATATATATATATATATATATATATATATATATATATATATACTCTATATATATATATATATGTAATAATAACTATATATAATAATAATAATAATATATATATATATATAATATATATAATAATAATATATATATATAATAATAATAATAATATATATATATATAATAATATATATATAATAATAATAATAATAATATATATAATAATAATAATATAATAATATTAATAATAATAATAATAATAATAATAATAATAATATATAATAATAATATATATAATAATATATATATATATTATGTATATAATAATAATAATATGTATATATATATATATATATATATATATATATATATATAATAATAATATGTAACTAATATATATATATATATATATATATATTAAATAATATATAATAATAATATATGAAAATGTATGTATATAACTCAATAATAATAATAATAATATATATGTAATAATAATAATAATAATAATATATTTGCAGTTTGTCACTACCACTCACAGGCAGGAAGGGGGTGTTGTACGCCAAAATTTCATCCACTAGTCCAAATAACACAGATGAGCACAGACGCAGGCTTTAAAGTGAGGGAATATTAAATTCTGCAGGAAATACAGAAGATAGAAGAGAGTTCCACAGAACAGAGGTGGCATGAAAAGAAGGAAGCACCACAGCGAGCAAGCCTGGGCTACCAATATCCACACAAAACTCGTGCAGACACAGCACCCACTTTTAATGCTACTACGAAAGCGTCGTAAAGGTGGTGGTATGCGAGTGATAAGTTCCCTCGAGCACCTGCCGCTGCGGTACCTATAGAAAAGAGATAAAGCACCAACATCGCGCCGCAAAGATAGAGGGTCAAGTGAACTGGAAAGTACAGGACAGTTTATAAGCCTTTTGGCCTTTGACTCGACCCTGTCCAAAAGCCGGGTGAAAACCAGAGCCCCAGATTTGAGAACAGTACTCCCATACAAGGGCGGATGAGACCCTTGTATGGCTGGAGTAACTGAGAAGAGAAAAAAAGTCTCGCAGTCTAAACAAAACTCCCAGTTTCTTTGAGGCCGCCTAGCAACCGTTGTGATGTGAGGTTTCCAAGATTTTTTTGTTTATGTTAAGGCCAAGGATGTTTATATTGTCAACAGGAGAGACGAGAGAACCGTCGAAAGAGATTGGAAAGTTGAAGATGTTTAGAGAGGGAGATTTGTAGAAGTTGGGTTTTTAAAAAATTGAATTTCACAAGGTTGAGACAAACCCCACTCGGAAATTCTATCCAGATCAGCGAAAATAGAAGAAAGATTAAGACGAGGCAATTCTAGAAGTAAAGGGAGCAGAATTGAAATGAGTTGAAGAATGAAGGGTCGAGTCATCGGCATATGAGTGGATAGAGTTAGATGTGCAGGTGAGAAGATCATTAATGAAAAGTAGGAATAAAGTAGGAGATAAGACAGAACCCTGAGGAACACCACTATTGACAGAAAAAGAAGAAGAAGTCGCTCCATCAACCACAGCCGATATTAAGAGCGACTTGAAAGAAAGCTAGACATAAGTAAGCAAAGAAAAGGAGGAAACCCAAAAGAGGGGAGCTTGGAGAGCAGTGACGCGTGCCATACCCGGTCAAATGCTTTGGATGGATATGTCAATCGCCACCACGTAAGTCTCCCAGTAGTTCCTGAGGACGGAAAACCATAAATCGGTTAAATAGGAAAATTATATCGCCAGTAGACCTTGAACGCCGAAAACCATACTGGCGATCGGAAAAAAGGAAAAGGGAATAAGATTCCAGATGGTCCTAAGAAATGAGAGTTGAGAATGGTTTCAAAGATCTTAGATAGAATACAAGAAGTGAGAGCTATAGGGCGATAGTTAGAAGGATCAGAGAGGCTTCTTTTTTGGAATATATATATATATATATATATATATATATATATATATATATATATATATATATATATATATATATATATATATATATATATATATATATATATATATACTAAAAATATATATATATATATATATATATACCCAGTACTAAAAAAAATAGTTACACATAAATAGTTAAATTAAACAAAAACAAATAAGCATTTTAATTTAATTCCTATAAAATATAATCTACCATTATTAATGCAAAAAACACAACAGTCATTGAAAATGATCGTCTTTTGCCATAATACATGCCTTAATTATGTTGTGCCATTCGTCAATTTCAACACGCAAGACCTCCATTGGAAAGTTCTAAACAACACTCATTAGAGCTTGCTTTAAAGGACCAATATATGGCTATCGTTTTCAGCGGTTCATACGCTCTAAAACTGTCCATAATTTGTTAACCAATGGAATAAGATTGGGGCTGCCAGACGACCAATCGCCAACCATCATAAAATGGGGAACATTGTCCCTGATCCAAGTTTGAGTAAACCTTACTTTATATGCAGGTGCTGAATGCTTTTGAAAAGTCAATGGTTCATTTTGGAAAAGGGTCTGACCTATCCCTTTAACCACACCTTCCAGAAAAGTGTGCTGGTGTGGTGTGATGTCTGTGATCCCATCGTAGTTCACTTCCCACCACCGCCAAATGATCACAGATTCCAGATGATGACATCTTTGGACATGGTACGAGTTCTACTGTTTTCTTAGATGAAGCAGCTCACGCCCTATCGTTTTAATTATTAAAACAATTTTCCACTGTTAAGATTATTTCATCTGTAAAGAGATGTTTTCGGTTGATCTCATGCACGTTTCCCCCCTCTCTCTCTCTCTCTCTCTCTCTCTCTCTCTCTCTCTCTCTCTCTCTCTCTCTCTCTCTCTCTCTCTCTCTCTCTCTCTCTCTCTCTCAGTCAACAGTCATTTAGACTTTTCTCTCCTACCTTTCTTTCGAGGGATCCGTGAGTAAATATCTGGTTCCTCTTTTGTAAGCTCATAATCTTAGGTCTTTTCTGACGATTCACGACATGGTATTCTTAGGTATCTGCATTTGATATGATGTTTTGCTAAGGAGGAGGATTTCGCTCATTTCGTGTTTCAAAAGCTTTGGCAGCCTGCGGTGGGTGTGCTTGGAAAAAATTTTCTCAAAAAACTTTTTTGAAATTTTTTAAAGATATTTTATTGAGTATACAAAAAATTGTTTAAGTAAACAAGATTTATCTTGTCCGATAATATACGCTCTGAAAATTTGATGTTGATGGAATGAGTAGAAAAAAAAATCTCAATGTTTCACTTTTTCAAATAAGAATTGAAATTTTTTTCAACAACCCCGATCAGCATCAAATTTTCAGGACTTGTATAGTCGGGTGAGATATTTAGTGAGATACTTACTTAGATAATTTTTTTGTATACCCAAAAACAAATTTTTTAAAATTTTGAAAAAAAATTTCTTTAAAATATGTTCCCAGAACAAATCCAAAACTACTGCATATACAAAACAATGATCTAAATAAAATATGTGCATCTCTCCCGACTACAAATGGGAAGAAAATTTTA
>JABUQX010103406.1:0-5000 GCA_015478945.1 Trachelipus rathkii
CAACATTCGTTCCGGTTGAAGTTTAACCGTTTTCGCATTTATATTGAAACGCTTTCGCGTTTCGTGCTTAACTATATATAACTATGTATATAAAATAAGCTACTATGTTTTATAAGTTGAGCACTATGTATATATATAACTATATATATAATTAAAAATACTGTATTATTAGTTAAACTACTATATGTAGGTATACCTAAATTACCAGTGTATATATAAATATCTATATTTATGTGAAAAAGGTTTGACATAATTGGTATGGTTTTTAACTATTCATTTTACAACTTCACCAATTACTCTCTAAAATTATATATATAAATTTGTAATTTAAAAAAATGAGAGAAAATAAAATGAAATATTTATTATTTTGATTAAATATTATAAACTATTGGGTTTATAGTGAGAGACCGTAGGTATTGTACCATGTGTGTCAACGGTGCTCTACCGCCGGTGGTACGCTATTCATTAGCGTTTGGTGCGATGTATTATCGCATTACTCTCTTCCCATGCAGTTTTGACAGAAAACTATACAATATACCCTCTGCGTGGTCCTGCCCCCTTTATATGAGATCCAATCGTCATAAGGGCTAGTCCGCTGTCAATATTTGCGGGTTTGCCTATCTTGGTAGGTGTATCCGACTATTTTCGGTATGATAAGATTTTTCTCTCTTAGAGGCTTATTTCTATTGTGAGTGGAACAATATTTTGTAGCTGTGGTAATAAGTACCTTGCCTCTTCATACCAAGTTTGATGTGGTATATAGCACTTCTTCTTTACTTCGTTCGGAGCTGTTTTATACAAATCTACTTTATCCCATTTGTTTGGGCAGTGAGAGGTTTGAGGTTTTACTACTTCATCCTCATTAGAATTTTCACTCTCTGACAGCTCATCTTTCATTACTTTATTTACTTTATACTTTACTTTAGGACGGCCTTGTCTATTTAGACTGTATCAATTCTTGTGCGCTGTCTGCCTCTCAAAAATGATGTTATTGCTCCCCCTATAACTACTTCGAGAAGCGCCATGTTGCTCCAGATGTTTCATTTGCTGGACAACTGTTCTAAACTGTTTCTGCCTCTATGGCTATATGTATCATAACTCCGATATGTCTTCGGATATTCTTCGTCCGAACATTCATACAGATGTTCATTCTCTCTTTGATTACTTTCTCCATTTTTAGCATTAGCTATTTCATGAAGTTTAACTACGGCTCTGACGTTTAAATGTGTTTTGGCCTGAGGGTTGATTTGACCTCTGATTTATTTGTATCATATCTTCTTTATATCTATTTTATAATTTTAATGATCTCATCTTTCTCTGCTCTTTATCTCTTTATCTCCCCTTTCTTCTCTTAGAAACTCCCTTAATTTCTATAGCCAATGAAATTTTCTTACCTTCTTTCATGTATTTTACTTTCCTATATTCTTCATTCCATTTTTGGAGTTGTTCATTCATTTATTTGTATGCTACAATCATCCATTTTCCAACTCGGTTTACTTTCCTCTCTTCCTTCATATATTACCTAACACCTTGCTCCCTGGCACACTAAAAATATGTAAATTGGGTGATGTATGTGTCTTCATGATGCTTTTAATCACTAATGTTTTTATGGGTGCTTGAGTGAATTTTTGTGGCTGGTCCTCTGCTGCATCTACCACTACTACTACTACTACTACATATACTACCAACCTTCTGCTACTTGACTACAGTGAAACTTGCTACTAAAATACCTTACTTAGCATTCACCTCTCAATTCTATATCACTATAACTATTTAACTACCCGTAAATTACGGTCTTATCGACACCTATATATATATATATATATATATATATATATATATATATATATATATATATATATATATATAAATATTCTTATACTTTATATATATATATATATATATATATATATATATATATATATATATATATATATATATATATATATATTATAATATATAAATCATCAGTAACATGGTATATATCTATAGACCCGTAGGTGGCACTATAAGAAGTGATGAAAGATATATTACCCTTCTATATAACTATATTAATGTAATCATCAATACTTTAAACTAGTTCCAATAATGAAGTAAGATAAATAATGTGTGTTGTCAGTATTTCCATAGGATCTCTGATATATGATGCAAATAGATTTGACGCTTAGTGTAGAGAGCTGCAAAGACCCAACAAAATTCAAACAGGCTTGTTTCTTCATTTTGGTAAAAATGAAATCGAGATAAGAAAAAAAAAGTTCTTTTGCTACAAGTTTTAATTGGGTAGGAATTTTTACACCTTCTACTGTTTCGTTCGTTAATTCCCACACACATGTGTTGTATTTTTTTGAATTATAGAGGGTATATTACTATATACATATATATATATATATATATATATATATATATATATATATATATATATATATATATATATATATATATATATATATATATATATATATATATATATATATAATATATATATTTATATATATATATATATATATATATATATACATATATATATATATATATATATATATATATGTATATATATATATATATATATATATATATATGTATACATATATATATATATATATATATATATATATATATATATATATATATATATAATATATATATATATATATATATATATATATATATAATAATATATATATATATATATATATATATATATATATATATATATATATATATATATATAACATATATATATATATATGTATATATTATTACTATTTGCTTTGCAAGTTTGTCTTTAAACGTACTATGCTTTAATATGTCAAATGCCGGATGTGAAAAAATTGGTAATATGTCCAATTTTATACACAGGATGTTACAAATATGATTCTTACTTTTGTGTTAGCGCTTTATGAAGAAAATTTTATAATAATATTTTTATGTGCCATGATGGTTTGCTTAAGAAAATTAATCTTTATTTAATATTAGGAAAATTAATTTTGCAAGAGATGAAGTAATTTTACTCAGTTAGAAAAATGTGAAAAATTTAAAATTTTCTATATATTTTTCCTTTATATTTTATTATATTTACTACTAAAATATAAAAAGCTTGTGGTGAAAATTTTTACAGTGAAATTTAAGAGTTTTATATCAAAAGTAGATACTAAGATTCGATGGAGTTTACAGAGACATCTTTTGTGAAATTTAAAACAATTTCTATGTAATTTGTGTTTTTATGTTTATCAAAAGCAACTGCTATGTGCCTATTTTAACTTCGTGGTGTTGTAACTTTTGGCTGGGATTATTTAGAAGAATTTGAATATTATTTTGTCGGAAATGGAAGAAAAAAATACTGCATGATAATCTTTCGCGATACATGCACAAAGGTACATATATATTTTCATATACATATATATTATATATATATATATATATATATATATATATATATATATATATATATATATATATATATATATATATATATATATATATATATATATATATATACTTTTTATATATATATATATATATATATATATATATATATAAATATATATATAACAACTCTTAGATCACTTAAGGCCTATATCTATTTCCAACCACACTAACTATATATATATATATATATATATATATATATATATATATATATACCTCTCTATATATTGGCAAATTTGATTTGAAACCACTCACGGGTCTAATATAAATTGTAAAGTTTACATCCAAAGGGAATAGATACAAACAAAAACCTTGCTGATCCTTTCTGCTGCGATTCCTAGGCGCTTCATTGGCTCTGGATACCAAGTACCAAGTTCTTCCTGGGTTTCTTGAGTTTCTATTTCTGTTTTCCTTATTTGCAGGTGCAGGGTCAGGCTTGTTGGATCATAGTATGATGAATGGCCTTCAAAGTGACAGAAAATTTTAAATTGGAACTTATTTGCTTTTTATCTAAATTTTTTTTACATAGGTTGTTTTCAAACATTGAACGGCGCACTTTAGTTTAATTTTTGTTTCCCTTGAACACCAGATTTCATATTTTTATTTAGAACATTGTCGAACAGTTCCCTTCTTCGGATGTCCTTAAAATCTCGTGGTGCGTTAATTCCTATTCGGGCGCCATCTGAAAATATCTTTAGCGTGTTCTGGAGTATTTCTTCTTATGATTTGTCGTTTTCCTCATATTTCAGCTTTTCATTCGCTGTGGTAACTCTCTTTAATTAAGTTGATTGTTGTTTCGACGAGAAGGCGTTTTTTATAGTATTGTGGATGTTTTAGATCCGAAATGTTGGGTTCAAAACTGTAACAGTTTTCGGCCTTAGATATTTTGTAAATCAGTAATAAAATTGAACGTCAACTTCTCGTTCAATTCCTAGCTTGAGAATAACTCCTCGTCATACCAAGGTGATTATAAACGATGGTATACAAAACAATAAATTTATTCTTACGATTAGTATTTATATTTTTATTCATTAAGGTCGTTCATTAATGTTAGATATTTAAAAGTTAATAGTGAAATTGAAATTAAACTTAAAAGCTAAAAACTTAAAAAACTTGGAAGGTATTAGTAGAAGACATATTATAGTAAAATTAAATAACAAAAGTTAACAAGAGTTCATCCTCAAGTTAATTAAACTCAAAAGTAAGTATTCATAATCACATGTGACGCGCAAAGCATTCATCTACGAATACATTGGGTGGATATGCCAACAGATGTGGTTATAATATATATATATATATTAAACAACCATATATGTATATATATATATATATATATATATAACATAACCATATATATATATAATATATATATATAATAATATATATATATATATATATATATATATATATACCTCTTATATGTATATATATATATTATAAATAATATATTTTAACCAACAACCGGTTGCCCCTTTCGCTTTGAATTATTATATACATGTGTTGATCATATGTATATGTGATATTTTTTTTACAGTCATACCATACTTTCCTACTTGCTATAAATAATTTTC
>JABUQX010103406.1:15000-20000 GCA_015478945.1 Trachelipus rathkii
TTTTAGCCAAAAATCTGAAGAGCAGAGCACAAACACGAAGAAGAGACCCCAAACTTGAAAATTTTGACATATTTAGTACGGGAGGATCTTTGGCTTCCTGAACTATAGAAAATACGGGGGTCACTGGATCGATTCCCGAATTTCTTAATTCAAAACTAGGCCAATAGGAAGACTCAGAAGCAAGCCAATCCGGTCCAGAAGACCAAAACTGAAGTTTTCTCTTGAATTCAGAGAGGGTTATTCCTCTTGTAAGTAAATCGGCGGGATTTTCTTCCGATCGCACATACAAAAATTTTGGATGGAGTGAAAATTCATTTTTTAATGAAGAAACCATGAGTGATATGTCCTGAATGCGGTTCCTCACAAAGATTTGCTTGTTCTTTTGTCCTTTGTTCAGAATCCATTGCAATGTTATTTGCGAATCAGAAAAAATATTGACGGTCTGAAACTGAACATCAGGAAAACTTTTCAAAACTGAAGGCAAACATTTTAATGCAAGAAAAACCGACATCAGTTCTAAACAAGGCAATGTTCTTCCTTTCAGAGGAGCAACTTTACCTTTAGCCCATAAAATCTGAGGATCTTTCAAGCTTGAAGAAATATATACCACAAACCCATAGCACTGTGTGCTAGCGTCACAAAAAATATTCAAAGACAAGTTTTCATCTGATGACTCAAAACATGATCTAGGAAACGTTATTTCATCAAGGCCAGACAGATCCTTTCGAAGCTTTTCCCAGGAATTTTTTATTTCGGGGTCCACTTCATCATCCCATTTCATTTCTTTTTCCCATGTCTTCTTCATGAGAAGACGTCCACGAATAGAAACTGGAATAAATAATGCAAGAGGGTCAAACAATTTTGACACCTCAGAAAGTAGTTGCCTTTTGGAAGTAATGGACTGAAGTGATACTTCACTCAACTTGAGAATGTCCTGTTGAGGATCATACAGATAACCTAATACTCTTTCTTCGGCGCACTGATGAGCAGAAAGTTTTCCTTCACTTTCAAATAAAGCCCTGAGCTCGGGGTTATTAGTGTTCCACGAAGAAAGGTCAAAGCCACCCTCTTTCATACGAGAGATGGCCTGGAAAGAAATGTTTTTAAGTACGTCCTCAGAAGAATGTGTAAAGCAGAAATTATCAACATATAAATTATTCTTCAGGAGAAATGAACAAAGATCAGAAGTATACTGATCAGCATGATGACGAATGACTGCATTCAAGACGAAAGGACTTACTGCTAATCCAAATATGATGGTAGTATAACGATAAGCCACAATCTTACCATTTTCTTCCCATAGAAAACAAAATCTATTTTTGTCCTCCTCCAGTTTGAGACGTATCTGCAGGAAAGCTTTGGAAATATCTGCCAATACAACATATTTGTTGGTCCTAAAAGAAATAAGAAGGCGGAAGAGAGAGTTCAAAAGATCGACTCCATGATATGAGGCTTGATTTAAAGACGGAGACCCACCCACTCTTAAACTACAGTTGAAGACTGGGCGCAGTTTTGTTGTAACTTGCTCAGCAGTTTTTATTACAGGACGGTGGGGTATGAACTTGAAGTTATTATAGTTTTGAGGTGATACTTGAATGGGTTCAATTATCCCCTCCCTCTGGTACTGTTTGAAAACATCCCCATATGCAGATGAGAGACCCTGTCTTTCCAGACGTTTTTTAACTCCACGCAATGTAGCTAAGGCTACATGATAATTAGAAGGCACTTCATTGAGAATATTTTCATACCAGGGTAACTCTACATGATATTTTCCATCTCTAAACTCGATTGTCTGATAGAATTTTTGAATGAACACTTCGTCGATAGAGCCCTGATCTGCTGTTTCATTTATACCTAATGATTCGAGGCTGTAGATGTTTTCTAGGCCCAAATCGACATCTGCATGATTATGTGTATGCAGAAGAGGGTCAAAATAAGATGCAGAAGGATCGATGATGGTGTTCACTAAGCTTTCGGGGACTTTTGCTGTTGTCAGTTTAGAAATGGACGAAGTAAGTGTTCTACTATCCTCCTGTCACGATCTCCCTTGAGGAGAGGTTTCAAAATCAGATTGCTCTTCTCCAAAAATGACCAATCTCTGAGAGGGGGTCAAAAACGATTTGGCTGGGCCAAATGGGACAAACCCATGGCAGGTTTCAATGGCTCTACCTTTCAAGCACTCTATGATTTTGAAGAGCTTCATTGAAGAGATGACATCAATTCCAATCAAACCATCCACATTTGAAACGCTACTTCCGTGTCTACCTACATAAAAACGGTCTGCAACATGATATCCACTATATGAAACATTATTGATAGCACCCATGAGTCCCTTCACTGTGAAGCTAACATCAAGACTAGAATCTATTAAAACAGATTTTTTTATGAAATTTGAACAACAGATGTTCATATCTAGGTCGACTGTACGAAATGATCTAACCTGCTCTCCCAAAAATGTCTTAATGGAACTGGTGTGCACAGGCAGAGAATCCACTTCCACTTCCAATTTATCTAAAATACAGCTATTGAAAAAACTTAGCTGTGAACCAAAATCCAATAACACTCTTGCAGTTACAATTTTATTCCCTCTTTTTATTTTAAGGGATATTGTAGGAAGAATTTGGCCAGATGAAGTGTTACCTGTATTTATACAGATATTGCTTGAACCAACATCTTCATCATCAAGAACTTGAGGCACTGAAGAAGTAGATGGCTGACTTGTGGAGACATCTGCACGATCTCTTTTTGCTTTATTTTTTGCATTTGAAGAACAAAGAGCAGTTATGTGAGCACCACTCTTGCATGTGCCACAAGGTCGACTAAGGCCAAATCTTTTTGCAGGACATTTGGAAGATACATGTTTCTTGCTGGAACAGTTTGCACACATTCCTAGTTCTATGCAGCGCTCCCTTCGCAAGCTACCTGTCGGATAAACTTCACAGCCACTCATCGGGTGTTTTCCATTACAAAGTTTGCATTCCATAAATGATGAAGTAGAAGAAGGAACACCACCTCCTGAAGAAGTGGAAGCAGAAGAATCTTTTGGAATAGTAACTTTAGACTCTTTAGACTTTTTTACACTTGTAGTGTTGAAGGAAGAAGTTCTTCTCTCTTTATATGAAGACTTCTGTTGTGAAAGGGCACTTTTATTCTTCTCTTTGGCACCACCAGCAGTTCTATTTCCTGTCCTTTCTAGGGACTTCAAAATGTTCATATAGTTACTCAAAATCAAATTGATGGAAGGATATTCAATCTGGGTTTTTAGTTTGAGTTCACGCAGGAATATAGGAGGAAGCTTGTCAGTAACTAAGTGACTAACAAGACGGTTACCTGCTGTTCCCTCCTCCAGGAAGTCCAAATCGAACTCCTTCAGTTCATGTAAGTTTGCACGAACTTCTGACACAAAGAACCGAGTAGCCTCTAGGTTATTATTATTCAAAACTGGTGCTGAATCAATCTTGTGAAGAATTGTGTCCACTAGAAAAGGCACGTCCAGATACACCTCCTTCAGGATTTTGATAGCCACAGAATAGTTCTCATCAACATTAGTTAAGTGTTGAACATCCTTTAAAGCAAAATTTTGAAGATGACTTTTTAAATACTGTAGTTTGGCTGCGTCAGAAAGGTCCTTCCTACAGCCGTATACATTTTCAAAGGACAGGAGAAAAGATCTGAACGAATGTTTATCTTCTCCACCAGAAAAGTTTTGACACTTAAGAGCTGGAATTTTAAGTTCTTGTTGTGGCTTAAAATTCTTCAATATAGAATGTAATTCTTTTCGTGAGACCGAATCACCCTCCTGCGAAGAAGCGGACTTGTGGGACGAAACGTTGGCAGTCGGTCTGATTTCGTGAATTATCCTCTGCAATTGTAGATGATAGTGAGAAGATTTTATAACTTCCTCATTTAAGAATGTAGCATCATGTTTCACGAGATCAGACCCGCAGATCTTTGCTTCAATTTCATTATCATACTGTCTCACCTCCTCCAGACGAAGATTTACTTCATCCAAAATAGCTTCTAGCAGGGATGGACTGGAATCTTTAGAAGATTCATCTGAGAAGGGTTTAAGCAAAAGCGTTATTTTGCGCTTTATGATGCCTCTTGAACGTCGCAATGGTTTTACTTTTTCTTCCACAGCCTCTACGAGGCTTTTCTTTTCCTCTTGAGTGATGGATTCCTCTGTAATCCCTATGTCGCTGATGATGGTGTCTTCAAGTGAAGCCAGGATTGCGGAAGCAGAAATAGCGCCTGCTTCAGTCATTTTTTACGACGAATAAGAGGAAAGAAGGAAAAGTATGAATTTATAGAAAAGAGGCAGTAAATAGATAGGAATAGCGCAAAGAGTTTTTACAAACGCAGACCTATTATTTATTTAAAAGCTTGTTTCGTATATAGCACGCAAACACACTGCGTACGCCTTTTCCAAGTTTACAAATCAAATATATACTTACGCATATATTTAGTCCTTAATTTTTTACGAATAAGAGGAAAAAAGGAACAGTGTGAATTTATAGAGAAGAGGAAGTAAATAGTTAGGAATAGCGCAAAGAATTTGTACAAACGCAACCTATTCTATTTTTAAAAAAGCGTGTTTCGTATGTAGCACACACACTCTGCGAACGTCTTTTCCAGGTTTCCAAATATATATTTGTGCATATATTTAGTCGTTATTTTTTTACTTACGAATAAGCGAATAAGAGGAAAAAAGGAAAAGTATGAATTTATCGAAAAGAGGAAGTAAATAGTTAGGAATAGCGCAAAGAATTTTTACAAACGCAAACCTTTAGTAAGAATTTTTATTTACTTCTCACTTCTCCACTTCTCCAAAAGTTTATTAAGAAATTGCAAATCTTGCAAATTGCAATTGCAAATTTTGCTGCTTAATATTTCTAATATTTCTGCTTAATATTTCTAATATTTCTGCTTAATATTTCTAATATTTCTGCTTAATATTTCTAATTTGGCTCAAAATAGCTGGAGTTGGTAAAATTAACACC
>JABUQX010103409.1:0-17228 GCA_015478945.1 Trachelipus rathkii
AATTGCGATACGCTTTAATCATGGTTCAGTAAGAACTAAAAAAAAAAGGTCAGAATTAACTCTTTACAGCTTTCAGTAAGTAATACATGGCGTTACTTTGCAAATCATGATAAGGATGCAATGAAGCTCTCTGCTTGTACGGACCCTCTAACGATAAAATAAATGTTTTAACATCCCATGACAATTCTATTCTAACCAGTTGTATCATTGTTCTCCAACCATTTAAAGATATCACCATGATAGTTAGAAAACACTTGTCATCTTCTCGTAATCACTCAGACAATGAAAGTCAACGAATAAAAATGATGAGTGATAAGATATGAGAAATTAATAAACGGTTAGTTTCCAAAGAAAGCAGCGACTTCTGTTCGAAAGCTACCTTTTTGGACCATAAGAAAAGCAAGCAAAATTTTTCCTTTCTCTGTTTTATTACAGAGAGTATTAATATTAAAGTCAATGTCTATACCTAAAACATGAAGAAATTAAAAAATACAAATCTGAAATAGCTCAAGGAAAACAAAGAACAGCAAAAGTTACTTCAAAACCATCGACAAGTTCCGCTGTCACCGACGTCATGAATGGAATTCTACATTCAAGAGTAATGTTGAAGATGATCTGCTGTCTGAGCAGGCATCAAAGATCGCTTTCACATGGCGATTACCCTCTTGCATGGTGGAGAAAGTTTGAAGAGACGTATGCTGATCTCCCAGTTAGAAAAGACTTACTTTCCTTGTCCGTCATAAGTGTTGCCAATGAACGTCTCTTTATTGGTGATGATATGATTTATGATGTAAAACGCTGAAGATTAAATGCTTAGAGACAGAACTAAAAACTATTATTTTTGAAGAACAATTTTTCAATAGTTTATTTCAACTATTGATTATAATATCAACCTTACAGTAGTTATATTAATTAAAGAAGTGGTTTTCCTCTTTTGGGCAAAGAGGTTTGTGGAATACATGCAAGAGTGGGTCCTCCTTCTGCATCCTCAAAACATAAAAAATTGATTGTATTTTATTCAAATCTTAATGGCTGAACTCTTACGAAAGAAGCAAATATTTCACTTGTACCTAGTATAAAAATTAGCATACTACTGGTAATATGTAATATTCCCATTCGTGAATATTAAGAAAATTATTCGAATTCGATAATAATAATAATAATACATAATACATAATAATAATAATAATGTAATACCAATAATAATAATAATAATAATAATTCAACATCCTCACACACACACACACATTATTACACACATACATGATATATATATATATAAAATAAATATATATGAACATATATATATATATATATATATATATATATATATATATATATATATATATATATATATATATATATATATATATATATATATATATATATATATATATATATATATATATATATATATATATATATATATGAAATTATATTTTTTTATATATATATATATATATAGATAGAAAATCGAAGTTGAATTCACACACGCCTTACATGGTACACACATTTGTGTGTTAATGATGTGAGTTACACACTGGGGATGATATTCATAGGCATGTATAACCAAATTCTTTACCTGAGAATTATGACCATTTTATGTTGATAGCGGATTATGTATATATTAAATAAGTTATGCGGATATTTTTACTATTACAGAGCCTTATTTTATTGAACGCTAATAAGTATAAAACTGAGGGCGTCTTTCTCTCCGATTTCCGCAATAATTTACTAACAGTTTGTTCTCCATCACAATCTTCGTATATGTCATCCTGGACCAATGACTGCCTTCTCCCTTTAATTCAAAGGTAACAATTTCGAGTCGTCGCTCTTTGACGAGCAACGCCTCTAAACAAAGCAGGGGACTGGGATTTGTGTGAAGTAATTCTGAAGTCTCTTTGGGACTCCTAACCTCTTAGAAACTTTTTTAATTAGATAAATAATGTGATTCTTTCAAGAAAAATCACGAGAAAAGCAATTACAAAGAGTGTTAAGAAAAGGAGAAGTCATGAGGGGCATGTTTTCAAGAAGTATGACATAGGTGTATGGAACATTTTGGAAAGTAGAGACATAAAGAAACTGTAACTTTGAGGAAGTATAGAAAATCATGCTTTCTCTGCCCTAATTAGAAACGCTAGAATGATCAGATATAAGTTGCTCCAAGGACATCCTCCTAGCAGCTGGTGTTTGAAGTTAAGTGGAACGTCTTTCAAATTAATCGAAAAAAAAATAAAAAGAATATTTTGATTCAAAATATATTAATTAATAATGATAGAGTAAAAAATAAATAGAAAACAAGACGGAGTAGAATTAAATAATAAAAAAATAATATTAAAATTATTATGGACTACAGAGAAAAACGCGAGAGAGCCTCCAGCTCACATAGAAACCAACCAGCAATAGATAATAGAATAAGATAATAGAAGAACTAGTATAAGCTCTAGAATAAAGATTATATAATATCAAATATAAATTACATCGAAATATCTTATTTAAGACTATAGTAATTCATAAATAATAAACTATTGTTTTATTAGAATAGATTTTAGATAATAGATAGATAGATAGTAGATAATAGATATGAATATGAATAAGATATATAGATAGATAGATAGAATATAGAATAGATAGAATAGATAGATAGATGAGATTATAATTATATTATATTATTATAGATAGATAGATAATGATAGATATATATACCTGAATAGATAAATAAGATAGATATAGATAGATATATTATAATAGAATTAAGAGGTAGATACGATCGATACAGATAATAGATAGATAATAGAATAGACTCAGAACTGATAAGATAGAATAATGCACTGTAAGAGAGTATTGACAACGCATCGATAGTATACAAAGAAAAGAGAGTAATACAAAAAATTTTTTAAAGAAAAAATAAAGAAGAACAAGACGAGATTGATTATGGATTTATAAGAGGATACTATTAGTAAGCTTAATAGCATACGATTCCACATGTAATATAGATATAATATATATTAGATAGACTATAAGATAAGATATATATAGAAATAATATCGTCAGCGAGTATATGCAATATAATAATTGAAAGATAGTATCATGATATGGATAGAATAGATAGTATAGTAAATATTATGAAAGATGAATATAGAATATAGAAGATATAGATATAGATATAGGATAAGAAATGTAAAGATATAGAATTATAGAATATATATAGATTGATAGTATAGATGCAAGTTTAAAATTAGTAGTATATAGATAATAATATAATATAATAATATAGTAATATAATAAGATATAGATAGAGATGAAATCGATTAAGATAGAAAGATAGATGATAGTTATTAGATAAGATAGTAGAAATATTGGAGACAATACTTAAGCGTTAGTGTTAATAAAAGTCAACATATAAAGGGAAGTGTCTTACAACTAAACAATAATTTATTTATTAAAAACATATAGGGTTTGAGACTCGATAAACACGGACACACTACTATTCTGAGAGAGAGATATAAAAAATTAACAAGCATATAAGACGAGAACTGAAGTTAATTTATATATAACTCTATAAGAATCAGCGATAAAAGCTATATAACCATTATCAAGCTTGGTAACTGAATAGTTAGATGATAAAAAAATTACAGATACTATATTATTGTATATATATGTTAAGTATTTGAATATCTATTTATAAAACTAACTGAATTACTATATCTCTTATAATATCCTAGCTACGCTAAGTATTAATTCAGCTATATGTATAATTATCATAATAGTATCGAGGATCTCTTCTGAGAATCACCTATGTGACTTGAGACGTGTGGAGTGAGAAGCTTTGTCCTGACCCTTTCCATCTCAATGGTTCCAAATATACGGTCTCGGACTCCTGCCGATAAATATAAGTATATTTAAATGTTTTCCCTTGAGAAATTTCACAATTGAATTAAAAGTACATGAGACGAGACATAACGAGAGCCGATTCAGTGTACCGAGTACATGCCACCAGAGACGTTCACCATAAAACCCCTGAAGAACGTACACTCTGCTAAAGGGACTGAAATATGTATGACCCCGAATGGTCTAATTAATACTCAACTCCTGATAATCTATTTACATCATAATGATATTAATAAGGGCTGACAGTAGTTTATATAATCAATATAATATATAGACTTATACATATTTAGGTCTGCGTGTCTCTGGAATATAGTAGAATAGTGCCTTCTCTGTATAATGTTTAGTTTATGTCATTGTGCAGTGTAGACGTGTTTGAAGAACGCGATCCATTATGTAAACGTAGTATATTAAAAAAATCGATAATTTAATATTTTAATAAGATAAACAATTATTATTCGAGATGGGGGCTTAACGGAGAAGAACGACTCTACTGATGTGTGCATTGTAACAGAAATTGGTAAATTTGCCTAAACTTAAAGTAAGACAGATAAATATTTTTTTTCTGTCCGACCTTATCAGATTGCTCCGTGTCTAACAATATAACAATATTGCACAGAATAACAAGTCTGACTCGAGTTGTCAAGCATAAGATCTGGCTAACATCCCACACCAACGTGAAGGTTGTCGTCACAACACGCAGCGTCTTTGTTGTAATTAAAAGGAATCGACAAGTATTTGTTTCTCGATATTGTAGGTTGAGAGTACAGATTATACTACTAAATTTAGTAATAGAAGATGCAATTGTTTGTTGAGAAAGAGTTCACTGTAATGCTAATTCTCCACGAATATCTAAGGTGTTACATTTCTCACAATTCAATAGCATCATTAAGCATGAGAAGTTCCAGACAATGAATGAGAGATTTTATTATATGCTAATATTCCTCTGATTAATATTACTTATTCTTTGAGTCAAAATAGAGTTTCCATAGCATACGAGGGTATAGTAATTTAATATAATTAAAATAAATACCGTTGTAATAATAAATATAGTGAAGCACAATATCTTAAAAAAAACAAAATAGCATTTTATTTTTAATAGTAAAATAGATTAAAACACATATACTATCAACAGAATAAAGATCTACCATCATACACCTACTCTTTGTTAAGGTTTCAGTAAAATAGTTGTACAATGTCTCCACAGGACAAATATATAAGAGTTTATAAAAGTAATAATGAATTCTTGTAAATAATCGTGAAAATAAGGACCCTTAAGTTCATTATATATACAGAACTTTATGCATACGTGGTTAGAACAATAAATGACCCTGTAGAGTATCTAACCCCATACCAAAAATACAAGATAAACAAACTATTATAGAGAGATAACTTTTATTTAATATTTGGTTCATTAGTAAGTAGATATTAAATTTAATAAGAAAACGTAATTATCAAAACTGATGGGGTGTCGATGGGCTCACCACTTGGACCTACATTTGCAGACTTCTATATGTTCAAACTGGAAAACAAAATCCTTCGTGGAAACAAACACTTACCGTATTTTACATAGATATGTCGACGAACCGCTCACTAACTTAGGAACATAGATATATACAGCATTATCAATAGAATCAAGAGTTGCATGTTGTCTTAAAATACATCCGAACTTAGGTTAAATGCTACTGTTTTTAGACATTACAAATCAATATTAATTCTGACGGCTCAAATCTACAGGCATTCGTCAAACCCACTGATAAGGTCTGTATATGAACTATGGGTCCTATTCACCGACTATAATACAAAGAATCTATCGTAAAACCTTAGTTACAGCATCCAACTATTCACTGGAAAACTTTGATGAAAATATTGCCGCATTTAAGTAAATTTTAATTAACTGTCAACCACAATATTCAGTTGAAAATTTAATTATAAAACCCTTACAAAATTTATTTAACTACAGAAAGTAAAAATTAATAGAAAATCGATAAATTTCTCAAAACTTCAATGGCCAACTTTCAATAAAGAAGAGAGTGCCTTCGTAATAGTTTGAACTCTCACCTCAAAAACTAAAGACACCTCAAAAATTAAGTCAACATACCATAAGATCCAAACCAACTTCACTTCTTTACGCCAAGAGATGCTTGACCGACAACATCACGTTGTTACCAATGTTAAAACTGCCGGCTGATCAACTGTAGCGTCGACAATATATTGGTTACACGAGAATCGATTGTCGGACAGGGATATCACATCGCTACAAGTCCCAGCAAAATCTTGACCATTTGAAACGGCACAGGGTTTTTCAATAGGAAATTTCAAAACCTCGTTATTGAGTCAAATTTAAGTCCAGAACTAAAATTGGCACAGTCCAGAAACTTAAAACACGCAGACCAGACATTAAAACATAAATTTATGTATGCCCACTTAACTAGAAATATCATTTGATTAATTATTATATATTAATGTTAGACTCATTTCTCACATGAATTAGATCCTCTGAATGTCTCAAGTTTAGAGGACAAACGCGTCGGGAAATGTAAATATATATATTTTCTTCTTCTCATCTCAAAAATTGTTTTCAAAGATTATTTAAGAAAAGAAACATGTACAGAAATACTATTTGAGAAACCTTGGAATAAAATAAAACCTTTTATATTTTATTATTATATATTATTAGTTAATATTATTATATTATATTATTAATTATTATTATTATATTATTAATTATATTATTAATTATTATTATTATTATTATATTATTATTATTATATTATTTAAATTATTATTATATGTATATTACATTATTAATTATTATTATTGTTATTGATTATTATAGTATTATTATATTTTATTATTATATCAATATATTATTATTTATCATTCATTATATTATTATTATTATTATTATTATAGATTATTATTATTATTGATATGATTATGTAAATTATTATTTTAAAAATTCTATTATTTGTTAATTAATTATTAGCTAATTTATTTAAAAAATAAATTATCTATTTAATTATTAATTATAATTTAAAAATTACCATATATTATATATTATAGTATTAATAGTATTATATTTTTATTATTATTATATTCTTATTATTATTAAATTATTATTATTATTTTTATTATTATTATTATTATTATATTATTATTAATCATTAGCCTTAGTATTATTATAAGTATTAATTGGTTATTAGTATTATGTCATTTATTATAATATTAATATTAAAATAATTATATTATTATTATTATCTATTAATTATAAATATATTCTTCTTTGTATATTATTATTAAATAAAATATATGTATATATAAATCAATACTATTTTATTTTTATTATTATGATTATGATATTATTACAAGCATTTCTTACTTTTGTCATTTTTCTTTTCTTTATCAATTTATGAGATTATTCCTATCTTTTCCTTTGTGTCTCGGCCTAGTTAAGATTCTCTTCTTCACTTCTCTATTTGTAATATTTTCTTCACTTTTTCTACTGCGTTTTATTCATTGAATATTTAACTTTATTTAAATCTTATTTTTCTCTTCTCGCATTTGCTTTCTTTTCAGCGTTGTTGGCTAATTTCTTTAACATTTCTCTTTATTACTATTTTTTTATTACTTTCTGCAACTTTTCGCATTAAAAAATTAAAATTTAAATGTGTTTATATTTAATGAATTCTTCAGGAAATACTAATTTATCTTTTCTATAAATTTATTCACAATAATCTAAATAAAGAATTTATATTTAAATATTAATGCAATAATTATATAATTCTTATTTTAATACAAATTTTATTATTGCTCTTATACCTTTATAATTACATTTTTCTTTAATAAAAATAATACTACTCATATACGAATTTTGTTCTGTATTTTGTTCCTTTATTTACTTTTCCTCTTCTATTTTTTTATTTCCTTAAACTTTTCAAATTTATTTGTTTATTAACTCTCTACTTCCTTGATTTATTATTGCTTAATTTCTTTTTCAATTTCATTTTATTCATTTTCTGCAAGTATCTTTCCATTTTTTAAATTCTGATTTTTTTCAATTTTATTCTTAGTTACTATATTCTTCAGGCTTTTTATGCATGTAGTTTCTTTCTTCCTCTTATTATCTTCGTCTTATTTTACTTAATTTCTTTTTTTTTCTTTTTAATTCCATTTTTTTTATCATCTACTCATTTTTTTCTTGAATATCATCTTTATCTTTTCTTTTTTAATATTATTATAACTGTCTAAACCCGTTCTAACTTTTTCTCATTGTTGTTAATTTTTTGTTATTTTTTTAATTAAAAATGAAAATTTAATTCTTTTCTTAAAAAAAAATATCCTTCAAAATTAGTTATTGCTACAGTAAATTCTTAAAGTTTTAAAACCAGTATATATATATATAGGACCTTAATTAAACCAAATCACACAAAATAATTAAGTAATGAAATGTGTTGGGATATTGTTATTTAGGTCAAAAGAAAGAATCATCGTCTTAATTGCTATCCCATTAACTTACTTTTTCCTTTTTGACCTGAAAGTTTATTTGATTTTTAAATTCATTTTTGTTTCATTTTTTAGTTAATTTTGATATGTATCTCTTTCATTATTTGTTGTCAGAATGAAGATGAAGATATTATATATTATATAAGTATAAATATATATATATATATATATATATATATATATATAATGATAAATTAATAGATTATATATATATAATATATATATATTATATATAATATATATATATATATAATATTATTATATAATATATATGGTCAGATTTTTCTAAAGCTGACAGTATGTAACTAGAGACCGGTACCGTCAAAACGTAAAACAAATTTAATTTTGGAAAACATCAAAAATTTCAAGGATGGTGATTTAACCTTTGTTTGCTTTTTTTTTTTTTTTTTTTTTTGCTTATCGTGAAAAAATATTTTAAAAAACAATTTTTATCTTAAGTACCATTTAGGGGGCTCGAGCCGAACGGGGGAAGAGGGGACAAAGTCCCCCCCGTCGCCCACCGGGAGGCCGAGAGCAGACCCCGAACGCCTGCCATCTTTGCGTTTACCCTATGGATTTCCTTTAGTTAAAAATAATACCAAAGTGTTTTTTGAAGTAAAATATTCTTTTTTTTTAACTAAAGAATACCAAGGGTAAGACCGCAAAGATGGCAGGAGTCGGGGTCTCTCGGCCTTCCGGTGGACGACGGGGGACTTCGAGTCCACCCCCTCTGTCCCCCGTCGGCTCGAGCCTTAAATGGGGAAAAATTTTTATTTTATAAATTTTCGAACGATAAAAAAAAAAAAAAAAAACTACAATTATTTAGCTCTCATAAATATATAGATATATATTATATATATATTATATACTATAATAAATATATAATATATATATATATATATATATATAAATATATATATATACTATATATATATATATAATATAATATATATATAATATCAATTATCAGCACAAAAAAAAAAAACATTTCTTAAACTTTTACTTAAGATTATTTAAATTATATTGGAAAATTCAAATAAAGTTTCTCTTTTTTTTTTTTGTTCGTACAATTCCAGATCTTAAAATGCATTTCCCAGTTTACCAACTTTACGAAGCCTCAAATTATTAGCGCCCTGGTTTAATAAAGGTCCATATATATATATATATATATATATATATATATATATATAATAAAATAAGTAGAACATATCTATACACACATCACAGTTATATATATATTTATTTATATATATATATATATATGTATAGTATAAATATATCTATATATATATATATATATATATATATATATATATAAATCTATATATATATAAATCTATATTATATATTATATCTATATAATATATATATAATATATATATTATATAGTATATATATATATATAAGTTATATATATATATATATATATATAATATATATATATATACTATATATATATATATATATATATATATTAAATAAATATATATATATATAATATAATACTATAGAATATAATATATACATATCATATATATATATATAATATATATATATATATATAGTATATATATGTAGGACCTTAAGTAAACCATAGTCCTCAAAATAATTTAGTATTGAAAGCTGTAATAATTTTATACGGCAAAATTTAAAATTAAAAATTCGATTTGCTATAAAAAGAACTTACTTTTTTTTATTTTTGGAGCTTCAAATGATTTATTTTCCAATTCATTTATTTAATTTTTGTTTATATATATATATATAATTATATATCATATAATATATAAGTATATAATATAACTATATATATATATAGCTATATAATTATCTATATATATAGTATAATATATATATATTTAATATATATAATATATATATATCTAATATATTATATATATTATGATGGTCAGATTTTTTAAATGCCTCACAGTACGCTAGCTAGAGAAAAGACGCAGTCGCTACAGTAACAACAAAATTATAGACCTATTTGGAACCAGCCGAAAATTCTAAACATTGGATTTTAACCTTTTTTTTTTTTTTTTTTTTTGAAGTAAGATGCTTTTTTTTTTTTTTAACGTAGATGTATAACCCCTAGGTAAACCGCAAAGATGGCAGAGTCGGGGTCTCTCGGCCTCCCGTGGACGACGGGGGGACTAATCCCCCTCCGGGGTGTCTCCGGAACCCCCGCTATCTTTGGTCTTTGGTGTCGCGGGGTTCAACTCGAACATCCCCTACGGGGTATGAAAACATCCCCCCCTCTGTCCCGCCGTCGGCTCGAGCCCCCTAAAAAAAAAACTTAAATTTCTTCAAAAAAAAACAAAATTATTTCACCGTCAAATATTTAGGGGGCTCGAGCCGACGGGGACAGAGGGGGGGACGTTTCATACCCCGGAGGGGATGGTCGGAGGAACCCCCCGCGACAGAACTCAAAGCACCAAAGAGCGGGGTTCCGGAGAACCTCCCGGAGGGGGATAGTCCCCCCGTCGTCCACCGGGAGGCGAGAGACCGACTCCTGCCATCTTTGCGGTTTCCCATATGGAGCTTAGTAGAAAAAAAAAAAAAAATTAGCTTCAAAAAAAAAAAAAACAAGTACTAGCCATCTATATCGAATTAGAAGGCTGATTCACAAATATATAATCTTGTTTACTGTAGGACCTGCCGTTCTGCTAAAGCTATTTGGTTAATTTGGTTGGAAGTTGTGACGGGTATATCGTAGTCATAATACTGATATTGAAATCCAATTAAGAGTCATGATATCGGTGATCAGTTTAAAGTATTTTGAAAAGTTTGGCATCAACTAATAATATTGGTATTGTTCCATTCTTAGCCCTTTTTATATCCAGGTATCTGTATGAATTATAAATTGCTACAATAGACCTAGTATTTTTGATCTCATCGGGTTTTGAATTCATTACGATTAATTTTGTGTGCAGAGCATCAAAAACAAAAAAAAAAACAATTCTTTTGTTTATTTTTTTTAATATTATTGATATTATAGTTGAAAATTAAATAAAGTTTCTCTTTTTAGGTTTCATAAAATACAGAAATGTTAAAGATCAATTCACAGGTTTACCAACCCTTCCAATACTAAATTATTTTAGGACAAGTTACTTAAGTCCTATATATATATAATATATACTAATATAAGATATATAAATATATATATATATATATATAATATATATATATATATATATATATTGATATAAATAATATATATTATAATATATATGTACAAATGATAAATATAATATATATATATATAAGTATATATATATATAATATATTATATATATATATAGTATATAGTATACTATATACTAATATGATATAAATATATAGTATATATATATATATACTATATATAATATATAATATATATTATAATAGATATATAAAAAATCTATAACAACTCCAGGAAGGGCTTTCGCCCCTGGCAGTTGAATCCAGCATCTCGTCCTTCTGGCCCAAACTCTAACCCTAAAAACACTCTAGAAAACAAGTCTCGCTCCCTGGTTCCCGACGCTAGTCCTCGAGTTAGACACTCCCAGGTAGGGTTTTTCGCCCTTTCCGTAGAGCTTCCATTAGGCCTCAAAACTCGTCGCCCCAGAGTTCCAGAGAATCTGCTCTAGTCATAAGGTCCAAGCTGGTCCAAGGAGTAGTCAAGCAGAAGGAACCGGACCCGGTGCAGCCCGTGCGCCCGCTGTAAACCATGTAAAGAAAATCTTCATCATTGACACAAAGCTGCGTCGAAGTCCTCCGAACAACTAGACCAGCAAATCACTTAACAGTAAGCTTCTTTATTCTAAATGCACACCAATTCTAGTTATATACAATGCGTTTTAATTTTTAAAAAAGACACTACGGTTTAAAATTTTGTTGCCTATCTTAAGCACTAAAATAAACTATGCCCGATATAAAAAAAAAGAAAATAAAATTATGTAACGTTTAAATAAAACTTTTTTTCATTTCATTCAAGTTTTCATTCAATAAAAAATCATCCTAATTTATTTAAGGAATATTTTGATAAAAATTTTGGTATGTTATACTTCTAAAATATAATATAAATTCTGGTTTCAGAACCAACGAATACTAGATGCACACGTAGCGGAGTCTGGCAATAAGGGAGCGTATTGCAAACAGAAAACCTACAGACTGACAGATCTATGCTGATATCTTTCCGATAAAGGTAGGCCGAACATAAGTAAAGCCTTTTAAGGAAAATAGGAAGAAAGGAATAATCAAACTTACATCTAGTCATGCAGGGCTTTAGAGACAACGTCTGGTTCAAAACGATTTCAGACCTTCCTCAGCTTTTAGTCTCTTCTCTATTCTTATCCTTTTTTTCTTCATTTTCAACACTTGCTTTCCCTGACAGTTTTATTGCTTTCACACTTCGACTAACAGTTAAGCAATAATAATATATAAATTTATTCTAATATATTATATTATATATATATATTATAATATATATATAATATTTATATATATATATATAATATATATATATATATATATATATATGATATAATATATAATATATATATTTATATATAATATATATATATGTATAATATATAATATATATATCATATATTATATATATAAATATATATACTATATATATATAAGATATACTATATATATATATTATTATATATATAATATGATATATATATAATATATATATTATATATATATAATATATATATATATATATAATATAATAATATATATATATATATATTATCAGAATTTATATATATATAAATATAAATAAAAAATTTAAATAAAAAAATATTATATATTAGAGATGTACCGATAGACAGAAAAGAGGCCAATAACCGATACTGCTATTTATAGCTACCATTATAGTGATAGTACTATCATAATCATTATAGAATACACATAACTACCATAATCTTAACATTTGTGTAAAAATACCCTGGTCAGGGATGCCGTTCCAACTTCTGAACCGATTACTCAGAAGTTATTTCATTTTTTGAGTTGTAACTCAACGTATACTTATTTTAATATAATTAAAATAGTAGTCTTTAAGGAATTTTAAATGCAAATAAATATTAATAACTATCTTTGTGTTTGTGTTTATGTCACAAACATAAGATTATCCATGCCATAATTGCCAGTAAGTTTAACAAAGAAACTAGACTTTTCTGTGGAGACAAATACTCTTTGAAGACAAGATGACTTTTAAAGCATTAGGAGAAATAAAAGGAATGGATGAAGAGAACTTCAAATAATCACCTTTAGTGACAAAATAAAAAAAAAATAAAACGGAATACATTATATAAATAAATACATGAATAAATGAATAATATACTCCTACACAAACCATCGAAGCTATATCTACATTGGTATCCATCCGACACTCTAACACGCAAATTTGGAGCTATCTTTCGTTCTTTCTAAGAGCCCTCAGGACTCTGCTCACCTGCTTACCTAAAAGCAGGAAATCGATCTTCATTACCGTCCGTGTGCAAACGATCAACTTTCCTACCCCCTCTATCATTGAACAAATGCTTCTACCAAAGCAAAAAAACCTTCTACAGATAAAACACCAATCCATGTGCACCAAGACCATATACAACTGGCCACTATGTTTATCTTATCTTTACTTCACCTACAATCATATGCACCAACACTTGTCTCAAAAGAATTTTACCCAAGTCCCCGTAAAGTTCACCTCCTCTAATACCCTTTAATCGGATCCTCCCTTTCAAAAAAAAATCCTCAACACATAGAACCTCCATCAACCAACCACACACACTCTCCCAAGTGGTTAACAAAATCCATGGCCCAAAACGCAACAGATATCAAATACATTTGGCGAAAACCATGACGTTCCACCCGTAGCAGACTACCAGGACATTACCAAAACAAAATACAGATCTTATATGGATAAAACCTAACCGTCCTCACCATCATAGGTAGCCGACACAGCAATCACACAATAGATATTAACAATATGGCACCAATTAGTAATGTGCCAACTTGGCCGCTAAAATTCTGCGAATATCATTAATCTAGCTCGGGGTATCTAGCTAATACAGTATTATCCACGAACACGATTTACTTTTGCTTTGCAAACAATTGGAATCACTGTGTTGTTGCATGCAGCCCGTCGATGCGGATAAACGACATGAGAAAAAAGTAGCAATTGTTTATATTACAAAACAAATTGATCAACTATTGTGATGGAGTTTATCGATTGGAAGAAATTAGATTCGAAAAAAACTGATTTTATTGAATGAAATATCAATCAATCAAACCTTTCCTAACAATGTCACATTTTTTTTGGTTTTACACATATTACAATATAGAACGTGCTATATTCAGCAATCACAGGAAATAGCAATAGTAGTATACACCACATTTGGAACCCACAAGTCTAACCGCAAACTCGCAAAAGTTAGGACCGAAAGCCGAAAAAGGTCACCTGCTCTCTAATCTATTATCTAGTATATTCCATATCATTATTCCCTCATAGTCATAATTCTAGAATAACATCCGATAGGCTGGGGCTGTTTCCTGTATGAGTTTGCCCCCCGCCCCCCCTTTTCCCTAGGCTTTTCAGCATGAACCACGAATAGTTCCTACGGTCATAGAATAGCGGCTAATCAATTAGTAACTACCTATGTTATTCTGTACGGGGAATCGATTGGTGAATATTAAAGTGTCAGGATGCTTCCTTCTACGAGTATTAAGTTTTTCCCCTTTTCCTCCTTTTCTTGTACGTGCCTACGTCATAGAATACGGCTAATACTGGTGTCTACCCCTATGTTATTTCGGTAGCGGGAAATCGACTTAGTGTGTATTAGAAAGGGTGCTAGGAGTGCCCTCCTGTCTCGTGATTATTAAGACGACCACTCCCTCTTTTATGCCTTTTCTAAGCATGTCATGTCCATCGTCCATACTAATAGCGGCTAATGATTGGATGTCCAATCCCTATGTTATAATGTAGAGGATTCGATTGGTGAGTATTAGAAGTGCTAGTTGGTTCCTCTGACGAGTGTAGTAACCCCACCCCTTTCTTAACTCTATCTTATGGCGATATTCGTATGTTCGCAAAACCCGATATTAGTATCGATTAATACATAATCGAGACCCTGCTGAATCGATTTCTGTTGTTTACGACAGAATTTCGATTCAATCCTAACAAGAGTTAGTATTAGATATTACCCATACCCCCTTTTTCCTAATGCACCTGTACAACATTTTGTTTGCTGGAGCTATTCGAACGCTAGTTTTTATGAGGGTTATATCTTTGAGGTATTGCAGAGTCGTATTGCCGCCTTTGCCCGGAGGCGTGGCGTTCAACCGTGGGTTTAGAACGCATCGACCACATGCGTTTTCTTTCGTAGATGGCGTGCCCCTTCGTCAAACCACCGTAATACATGACTGAGGTGTCAAATCAGGGGTAAATTTCACAAAAAATGAGGATCCCCTGTAGTTACTTTCCCGAACGGTGCTTCCAGAGTCCCCAGGACCCGTGGGGGTCCATTTATTTGGGGTAACAAAGAAATGACAACCAATTGTCAGCATTCTTAGCAAAAAGGAGATGTTAGAGACATCGTCCTCTTCAAACTTGGCAAGCACCTTCTTTATAAGGTGCACACATTATTGCATCCAATGGCCAAGCCGAGCCCCTACGCCTAAGGTCGCCGGGGGGGGTGGGGGCTCCCCCGCCCCCAACTGCAAAAATGGACTAGAAAGCTGAAATTTGGTGAGTGTATAGAAAAGAATAAATGAAATAGAAGGCTACCCCCCGTTTAAGAATAAGTTATTATTTGGCGAACCATATGGGGCGGAGCCGGAGCTGGGTGATTCTGCGGTGTCCAGAGATGGAAATTCTGGCTCCAAGCACATATTAGGACAGTATGAGTGTCTACAATCTACACGCCGTTTTCAATGGTGTAGAACCCCACATTATTTGAGGTTTCAGTTTGACGCCTATGCGTGGTTTCTAGCTTTCTATGTCCACGACAAGTCCTTAATTCATCGTAGATATTATATCCCAATAGTAGTACCTCCACCCTATGTTATAAAGGTACGTGGAGTCGATTGTGGTATATTAGAAAAGTGTTAGGGAAGCTCCTTCCAGAGTTAGTACCACACCCAATCAAATTTCTCACGCATTTCTAGCAGGCGTGACCTACATCATAGAACCCCCAATATTAGTGTACTCCCATATGTTTGACGTATTGAGCGGATTCTAATTGGTTGTTATTAGAAGTTGTTAGGCGATGAAGTTCCTTCTATGAGTTAGTACCTGCTCCCTACCCTTTTTCTTAACGGCATGTGTTCAACTGTGTATTTTCGAGCTTAGAAGAGCGTGAACTTGGGTGTCTACCGTCTATGTGTTCGAGGATAATGCCGAGTAGATTCTGCAGTATAACCGAGTGGATTGGAGCTTCCCTTAGGTCCTTTTGCACTCCGGTCGCTCCGGGCCATTTATATTTTTTTTGGTTTTTTAAAAAAAGGTTTCTAGGTAAGATATCTCTCTTAAACTGGCTAACCGTGGTTGATGAACGGTGCCGCCTGCCTGGCCCTGAGGTTTCACGCCACCACTTCCAAGGAAGGGAGAGTGTTTGAGCCCCCCAAAATCTGGAAAAGGACTAAGAAGGTTGAAATTTAATGAATGAAAAGAAGAAAATAAATGAAATAGTAATGATTTATGTGCCTGGAACAGCATGAGCCGAAGCCGGAATTTGTGAATTGCGTGAGCGAGGACTGGAAGTTCCTGTGCTCCAGTGCTATATGGTGTCATTGCATGTTGTTTATATATGTTTCACAAAGGACAGCAGATTCCGGAA
>JABUQX010103410.1:0-10817 GCA_015478945.1 Trachelipus rathkii
TAAAACCATTTCCAAAATATGATCCGGGTTCAGGTATGCCCCGATGAGCATAAGTAACGTTTTAGGGGAAATTCATTCATAATTGGCCACCGCCGAGAAAATCGAAGCCTATAATATTCTTATACGCGTTATACTATCATATATATACTATATATATAAAAATATATTTATATATAATTTATCTCCTACGCATGCAAATATATATATATATATTATAATATATATATTATATATAAAATATATATATAATTTTATTATTACTATTTATATTATATGAGCCAACGTGAAATTCTCCCTGACATAATAAAAAACCGCTAATAATCCGTGATACTAGGTAAAAAATTCGTCGTTACAAACCCATGCCCACATGCATGACCGCCATGATTATATATATATTATATATTAATATTATTAATAACCTTGGTAGAGAATACTTTTTTTAGGCCATTGTCTTGTTAATTATAAAATAAATACTGAAAAATTTATTTTCCCATAATGATCTTCTTAATAATAACAAAGAGATCGCTAATAATAAAAACTAAATAAATTATATCGTTTTAAATAAGATACAAATGTTTTATAAATTATTACGGCGTAATCATATTTGATAACTAAAATTTTTTAGTTTTTATTCTTTTTAACCTCAAAAGTAAAACGGTGTTTGAATCAATAATACAAAAAACAGTTGTGGAATATTTGTCCTATTATTTTATTTGTGGAATACTAATCTTAAATATCTGATTAGTATAATACTAATGATTAATTAACCTTTATAGTTAATATTAGTATATAGATTGCGATTGTTATATATTAAGTATAATAAAAATTTAATATCATATATTATAATTAAATTCTAACCGCACTATTGTATCAGGTAGCTTAAATACGCGTTATATTTGAAATATGCACCGCAGAAAAGATAAATCATAATGAATACTAATAATAAGAGAACATTACACTCATTGTAGAATAGGTCTTATTCATAATGTAGTTTTAATTACTTTGTTATAAATATTAGGTTTTACGGAATTCACCATATTATAAGCTAACATATAGTCTATATTATATAAAAAAATGATAATGGTTCATACGTAGTCTCGATACTTTACTGATTAGTGAGATTATCAACTTTTTGAGCTTAAAAACACTTTGAATGTTACTTGTAAGTGTTTTTGTTCATGTAACTCATTAACCTTTTGTAGCATTAGAACTTTTATCTTAAAGATTTTATTTTATTATTATTTCTATAATATATATTGCTATATATAATAATATATAATTAAAACTGACTATATAATATAACTATATAAATATTATATATATATAATATATAATATATGTATATATAATATAATATATATATATATTAATAAATATTTATATATATACTTTTATATATTATATAATATAAGTTACATATAGAGTTGGACTAAAGTTACTTATAAGCCACACCGAACGTGAGGTGATCCAAAATAATTTTCGGGCATATGCTCCTATGATACCTAAAAGATGTTCTGGCCGAAAATACATTTTCTTCCTATCTTAGGGTTGAATGAGGTTAGTAAGGTTAGCTTAGGTTAGGTCAGTAGGTAGGTTAGGTTAGGTTACCCTAGGAAAAAAATTTTTTCATTCCCCCTAATGATCTATTATGTTCATATTGAGGCATCTTGCGATAAAAAAAATTCAATACCCTTTTACTAAGTTTATCACTAAAAGACTTATTTCGACAATTAGACTAACGAAAAATAAATCATTCGTATAACGTGACAGTGACCAATTGTTATTTATTTAAAAAAGAAAATTGCTAAAAAATAATAATGATATTGTATATCAATTAACTATACAAATTAAAGAAAGATTTCATTTTACTATGGGCTTTCAAACACATCATTTTCAATACATTTTATCAATTAAGAATAGGCGCAATAAACTAGATAAAAAAAACAAGCAACAAATTTTTTTACTGAGCTTTAAGTAATTTACATCCTCCTAAAAAGAAATAATTTCATTGATAATTTTTCGGATTATTTGAAAGTAACTTTTTGAAATAAAATTTTGTATAATTTATTATATTATATAATTATATTTATATCTATAACACTTCCTCAACGTTTATATTATAATCATACTTATCATATTCTTCGTGAGAATTCGCATTTTTAAATATATATTATAACACTATATTTAATCATATACAAAAAATATACATACTTTCAGTGTTTGTAAATATTAGCTTG
The DNA here is from genome assembly GCA_015478945.1 of Trachelipus rathkii. Taxonomy (NCBI): domain Eukaryota; kingdom Metazoa; phylum Arthropoda; class Malacostraca; order Isopoda; family Trachelipodidae; genus Trachelipus; species Trachelipus rathkii. Next base: position 2,238 of record JABUQX010103410.1, read on the forward strand.
CTTGGTTCTCACTCTCTCTCTCGTCGTGTTCGTATCATCCCCATTATATTAAAAATAATATAAATAATTATGATATATCACAAAATATGATTATAGATTTAATATCTAAATAATATATATAATAATATTAATTAGTAATTAATATATATATAATTAAATAAAAGTAGATATAGTATATATTATGATATATAATTATAGATATAATATAATTATATATATTATAATTTATATAATATATATATATATATAATCTTACTATATATACACACTAAATATATATATATATATATTATTATACTACTTATATATATATATTATATATAATATTTATATATATATATATATTTTATTAATATATCATATAATATATAAATAATACTTCATATATATAATAATATATATATATATTTAGGGGTGACTAAAACAAATGCGACAAACTCGGAGGGTGATAGAGCAAACGATAAGGAACATTTTATTGTAATAAGCTATGTGTGACCCTCGTTTCAAAGTTACGATGATGTAAGGTAAACGCCTGTGATGTTTTGACGCGTCGTTACTTCGTAACTCGGAGATTTTGGGTATGCTAATGTTATGTATGTGTCGTGCTACATCTGCGATCAAGTCCAGTTCCTTGTACTTTCGTGTAGGTGTTTATTGCATGAGGCTTGCTCTGCAAGACCCGAACAAACACTGATTGAGCTATGGCAAAATGGGGGGTTTAAATGGGGCACGGTTGGGGGGTTTTTTGCTATCGACGGTCTTGGCGCTCTCTCAACCTCTCTTCAACGCAGAGTCCGTATTAAGCAGTCTTCCACCAGATCACGGACGAAGTCCATTATCTTGAGCGCTGATATAGCGAGCAACATTGTGTGTGGGGTGATTCTGTGTGGAAACGTTCCCTGGACATTGTGGCTTCGTTCTCCATGTCCGATGCAGACGTAAACACTATCGAAGTCGGTAATCGGGTAAGTGTGGTAGTATCCATTCGTAACGATTCTACACTGTACTCTAGTTCACGATGAATTGGGGAAGGTAAAGGTATTGCACGTGTTTCCGAGGACTTAAGCGTAAACACATTCACCGCACAACACATTAGAATTAGAGTAATCTAAATCGTCGTAACCTATCATTCTAGCGTCACACAACATAAACTATGTACCTTCAATCCGTAATTACTTTGAAACGAAGCGCATACAACATAGGTATTTAACAATAAATGTTTCTTATCGTTTGCTCTATCAACCCTCCGAGTTTTAAAATTGTGGCAACTCACCACTGTTTATAAGTATTAATAAATTATATATTATAAATTATATATAAATATAAATTAGTTTAATAAGTGGATTACTAAATTTAAGATTTTTGGCCTCATTGCTACACATGCTTTACTAGAGTTACTTTGGTGCAAAGCCAAGGAAGGTTCCATAATTGAAATTTTGATAGCATGACATTTCAGAATATATTTTAAACCATTTTCTTTTATGAAACATTGCAACTGTTTTTTCTTATAAATATTAACAATTTTCTTAAAAAAAATTTAATTATAAACTAAATTATACACACGACAATTGAGCTTTCGTCTTACATCAAGTAAGACCTCGACCTCAGAATCTAAACAAAATAATCTTTGCTGAAATACAATAATAAATTTAATTTAAAAAAAAAAAAAAAATTAGTTTGTTTTTTTTAATATCTTCTCTGAAGTTGGTGATATCTTATTTATGCGCCAATATAATGAACTCTGAATAATCATCTCCACTCATAGTCCAGAATCCTATGTGAAGTTATTTGAATATAAATGATTGCTGACTCCAAAATTTTTTTTATTGGTATGAAGCAAAATTAAATGGTCGCTGTTTACATAATTAACTCTTGATACTATAAAAAATTACCAACATAATAATATTTAATTAATGACACCGACTATTCTGCTAACACTCATCGGCTCAAAAACTAAAATAATGTTCTAAATAAAAAAATTGAAATTAAATTATAAGATTATATTTTGTTTAAAATTAGGTTGGATAGATATAGTAGAATATGATAATAATTAATTAATAAATTTAATATATAAAATTTTATATATAGGATAACTATGTTATATTAGAGTAAATTATACTAAGTATCAAAATTTGTATGAATATAAGTTATAAGTGTAAGGAAATATGTCTTGGAAAATAAAGAGGAGAGATATAAAACTTACAAAGATAAAATATAAATTCGTGAGTATTGAAATGAGGTAATTTATCTTACTCTACAAATGGTTTGAATTAAATTTATACAAATGGCAATGGCAACATTAAGTATTTAGATAAATAAATAACAAAAATAATAATTTAATATTTTGTGAATATTACAAAAACAGATTTGAACTATTTTATCGAAATAGAGATTTGCTACCCTGTTATTTGATTTACATTTGATAATATTATTTATAAATATCTTTTTATTAAACCGATATGGAATTTTTACTTATATACGGACACATCATGTAGAATTGTATGATGATTTATAAGGAGAATCATGTAAGTGGTAAAATATACGTGACATAAGACTTAAACTGGGAATGAATAGTCATAACATACATATTCATAATAACTCATAAGATTGTATAATACGATTACATTTTCTCACTTGCTTACAGCACTTCCATTGCAGCTTTCAGTATACCTCCTCCACATCGATTACATACATAACTTAGGTAAAAGGTAATTCTCTGAATGCAAGGGATATGAATCACTCGGAACTTCCTTCGAAACACATATGGTGACATACGCTCTTTGGGATTCATTAACTGGGCTCTAGACTAGAGCTGTGACATTTTCTAACTTTTTATGACACCTATATTTAGGCTCTAGTTATTACTACGATTATTACACTTTTACTCATCCTTTTGGAATCACTTTCACTTTACGCCTTTGTATATAAATTAGTTATCAACAATTACTTTCGCTCCATACCTTCTCTACATTCGCTAATACACTATCAAGAATAAGCTATCCTTATCCTTCATTCCACCGACAAACATATCGAAAGAATTGGATTCCCACTGATAACTGGCACAACTTTTGTATAGCTCCATGCGGAATAAAGAGAACGGACTGAAATTTCTATTTCTAAATGTAGACTGCATTTCATAACTGGTTTATACCCTAGACCCAACCCACCCGCATGTGATCATTCACAGAACATTAAGAGCATCAGTGACCATAGGACATGGCGCAGTATAGTCAAGTTTGGCTCTCTTTACAAGCTTAACAATATGAAAACCTTATGAAACAGAATTTGATTTTCTCTTACCGTGTTCCTATTCTGAGGATCCTTGGTAACCCAAATTATTATTATTTAACCGTAATTTTGAAAGCTGGGCACTGCAGAATATTTCATTAAATTAGGCTGAAGCATTGACTAGATTTAGTGTTCATTTATTGGAATCCAAACCAGTTATTAATAAGTCATAATACCCTATCCATATGTAGTTACGGCTAATATTCAAGCTAGATGACTTATATATTATTTATATATAACCATTCATTCCCTATCCAGGGCAAGTGGATCTACCAACCTTAAAGGAAAGTAAGACCACTAGATAATATTATATAAATTATATTACTTTTTCAGCAAATATTCCAATGATTAATGGTGGCTCAGAGAGGAAGAGCACCTTCCGCAGTGGCTAGATCGCGCGCACCGATGCTTCCAGAGAGTTAGGAGCCCCTCAACAATAATCAAGATACACTCAATATGTAGATCTATTCGGTAGAGTCTCTGATGGATAAAGGTCTTCCGACACTAATGACAGGTCGATCACTCTACCTATGGCCATGGGAACATTACGAGTCGGTTTCTATAACAACCGTTCCGTCCGATCAACTTTAGGATTTAGGAGAAAATGGATAAACCCTTTGTGACTTACTACCATATTCCATATCATTCCGTGAAATGGCTACTCAAAGGTAGCCCAGAAGTAGGAACCATCATTGTCTAAACTGGATCATTTATATGTTGCTCCAAATGCAAGTCGATCTCATAAAACAATGGCGTTGGGACACTATTCTATCCCATACCATTTCGCAGTTAAACTAAGCCTACCATTGTCTACTATAGGGGTGGAGTTGACGGCCTGATACATAGACAGTTGCGTTATTAATTTCTACTCCAGTGTGTAACTACGTCAAAATTAATAAGAATTTTAGGCCTTTCATAATAGGTCAATTATTAGCATGGTTGCAGGATGGCATTGTTCATCTAGTGGGTATCCGGATAACAGTATTTATATACTGGCTTTGTACGGTCCGTCGGTGGGTTATTCCCATCCATTTATTATGTCATTACCCATTTTACCTCTTTTCATCCGATTGTTCTTTCCTTTTTACTTAATTACTTTACATACTTTCTTTCCTTTGGGGCCCACTTCACTTCTCTATACTACTTTCACTCTATTACTTCTCTGATGTTATAAACTCCACTGTTTATCGTTCAAATCTATGAATATTGGTATCTTTTCACCTTACTACTTATGTCTACTTACTATATCTCATCCTCATCTATCTTATACTTATAATTATTGATTTTTACCTCTCCCATCTATCTACCTTCTCTCCCACCTTTACTTCACCCTATCTGTCTTCTTCACTCCTTTGGCTACTTATCATCTACTCTATCATTCTAATTCTTATCTCTCTATTCTCTCTACTATCTGCTCACTCATCTTATCTAATACTTCTCTTCTACCTCTCCTCCACTTTCTCACTCCCTATTTATCCCTCCCTTATTACATCCTTTGAGCCTTCCATCCTGTTCACTCTATCTCCTATCTCATTCTATACTATCTACTCTCACTCTAATCTCATAACTATCTCATATATCTATTATCTTTTAATCTATTCTCAGTAATTCTACTTCTCTCGCTTTCTTCCACCTCCATTTTACCCATGCTTCTTACTACCCTTGCTATCTATCTGATTTTCTCTCTACATTCTCTATTACCTCTTATTTTTTCAGAAAGCATTCTCATATACATCTATCTATCTTTACTCTACTCTTTATGTATTATGATCTATTAATATTATATATTAATATATAATACAGGAAAGTACTCACTCATTCCCTTGTTTCATCAAATACACTTCTTTCTATCTATAATTATCTCTATATATATCTATCATATCTATATCTAATATATACTCTACATATCTATATAATTAGTTATTCGTATCGTATAAAATAATCTATAAATATATCTAATATATAATATAGTATATACATTTACTTTTGATAGATCATTATCACATATCAAGTATTTACTGATATATCTTATATATATAATATATACTATTAGGATATATACATATATACTATAATTTTCTAAATATATATATTAGTTTATAATTAATAAATCTATATCTATATTATTATATATATATATTTAATTTATAATATATATATATGTATAGATATAAATATATAATATTAGTATAATTTTTACTAATGAATTTTATTATTATAGTATTTACTTTATATATACAATATATATATAAATTTAATAGATATATATATATATATAAGAGTTATTATATTATATGATTTTATTAATATAATATAATATATATATTATATATATATTAACAAATATATATAATATTTCTTATTTAAAAATATATAATTATTAATATACTATATATATATTATATAATTAAAATACCTATATACTATATATATATTATATATATATATATATATATATATATATATAATATAATATATTTATATATAATAATATATATTATAATAATATATTATATTATTAATGGATATAGTATATATATATATATATATATTATATATGTTTTAAATTATTTTATTTATTATATATTATATATTATATTTAATATACGCAACTCACTCCCACGGGGCAGGGGGGCCTTTTCAAAGGAGGAGCAAAAAACAGCAAATAGAATATAAGATTAAAAAAAAAATACAAAAGAAAAACAAAATTAAAATAATGAATAACCAGCCCTGTCCTATGTCTAACCAATCACCATGGCGCTACTGGGACTTAAAGAGTAGAGGAAGATTGAAATATTGCAGGGAAAACTAGAGTAAGAGGCAAGGAGTCAGAAAAAAAAAAAAAAAAAAAAAAAAAAAAAAAAAAAAAAAAACAAAACAGAGTAGAGAAAGCATATGGGAGGTACCACTACGAGTGATCCTTGAGTCTCCTAATATCACACAACGTAGGAGAGTTAGTAAGATTTAGTAAGAGTAGGAGAGTTAGTAAGAGTTAGTGAGAGTAGGAGAGTTAGTAAGAGTTAGTGAGAGTAGGAGAGTTAGTAAGAGTTAGTGAGAGTAGGAGAGTTAGTAAGAGTTAGTGAGAGTATGAGAGTAAGTAAGAGTTAATGAGAGAAGGAGAGTTAGTAAGAGTTAGTGAGAGTGGGAGAGTTAGTAAGAGTTAGTGAGAATAGGAGAGTTAGTAAGTCGCCCAGCCCTTGACTACACTTTATCTATACAAGGGGGAACAATGTCCCTATGCAGTGCTAGCAGCTGGGGTGGTGAGGTGTTTCGAAACCGCCTAAGAACACCCAACTCCCTAGAAGCTAGCTAGAGAGAACATAATGTGATTCTTCAAAGAAAGATTATCCCCAAAAGGAAAAGAAGAAAATATCAGAATTATTAAGAACAAAGGGAGGTTAGAGTTGTGTTTTCAAAGAAGTTATTACAATTGTGTGGAAGATCATATCAAATAGGTAGATGAAATAATTGAGTTATTAAGGCATTGAGAACAGCCAAGTTTTCTTTAAGATAGGTACGAGAAAGATCAAAGACCTCTTGCTTCAAGGTTATCCTCCAAGCATCATTTATTCACTCACTGTTGAATGAGTCGTCCTTCAAATTGAATGAAATAATGATGAGTGGAGTTATCAGCCTAAGAGTGGAGAAGAGGCATAGTAACAGTAAATTGATGTAAACAGAAAGAGAGTTAAATATTGAACAGAAAGATAGAATAGAAAAGAATAGAACAAAACTATTGATAGATTTAAAGGTTAAATGATGACTATCCTCAACAACAGTCATAGAACGTCACGAAATGGAATTCAAAAGAAGGTCACAAGAGAAAGATGAATATCGAGTAAAGGAAGATTAGAAATTAGAGCTTAGTGCCAAACTTTGTTGAAAACCTTTGATATGTAAAGTGCCACAGCAAAATATTCACCAATATATATATATATATATATATATATATATATATATATACTATATATTATATATATATATATATAACATAATATATATATATTCTATAGAATAATTATATATAATTATATAATATATATATATTGTATGATATTCTACTGGGAGTATGGTATAGTGTGACAGACATGTTCACCAGGACATCCAGGTAAGTGACGTTATATATATATATATCATTATATATATATTTATTATATATATATATATAATATATGATATATATATATATATATATAATATAATTATAAAATAAAAAATATATTATATATATATATATATATATAATATAACAGGGCTGCGAGCCGAAGCCGAAGCCGGGCGCCGCCAAGCCGGGGCGCCGAAGTCGCAAGGTTTTGGTGGCGGAGCCAGCAGAAGACGGAGCCGGAGCCAAAATCTTTGGGGGCCTGGAGCCGGAGCCGGAGTTGGAGCCGCGAAAAAAGACGCTGCTCCGGCTCCGGAAAGTACACAATTAAGTAAGTTAATTTTATTATTATAGGTTTTATATATATATTATATATATTATATATAATATTATATATATATATATATTTATATTATATATATATATATATATATAATATATATATATTATATATATATATATATATATATATATACTATATATATATATGATATATATATATTATATATATATATAACTCGTCAAAAATAACGTACCACAAGAGAAAATCTCACTCGCAGAAACAGGAAGGCTCCTAACCCCATGAAACCCCGCACCAACACAGACGACAGCATCAGTGTAACTATGTAACCACCCCGCAGAGAATTCACTGCAGTATTGGGGATGTCACCGCGATAATTTTAGGAAAACATAAACAACGTAACTAGACCTGGAAGGGGTGGGGATAGGTTATGTCGGGGGTATAATCGGGCGAGGAATTATTCACGTACGAAGCGACTTCGAAAACCATGGAGAGGATGGTGCGTCAACTGTCAAGAGATCAGTGCGCGTAGATAACAACACTCCACGCCGAAGGACACGGGTCGGGCACTTGTCGACGGTTCGGGTGTCGGCGACAAACGTTGCACGGATGGTCCAAACGGTACCCAGAACCCTGACACATGATCGCCGGCGAGGACAAGGTAGGACCATGGCCACAACACCCGTGGAAGACCGATTTATAAGTCTGCGTGCGTTATGAGAGCGCCACACAACGAAACTACATCTGCAGATAGAGCTGGCTGAGGTACACGGCACCAGGGTATGTGATAATACAGGTCGTCGATGCCTTGCGGAATCTAATTACCGGTCCCGGAGGCCTGCCATAGTTCCACCGCACACCACAGCACATCGAAGGGCGCGACTAGTAT
>JABUQX010103411.1:0-22999 GCA_015478945.1 Trachelipus rathkii
CTCGTATCTAAGATATAAATACCTTAAATGCATTCAACCAAGAGCGGATTTTACATTGTCACCAGCCACCTTCACCTGCGACTCAAATTACTCTATCATCACAGCACAAGTTTGGAGAAACCCCGACTGTTTTCCTTTACGATATACACTCATGTCATCGTGTCCCTCCCTTCTCATCACGGCAGATAGGTGGAATACGCGGCGCATGAAAATACCTATTAAGACGCAACGATCCCAGAAAGATTAAACAGGCTGAAAAGAGAAGAAAAGACGAAGGCATTACACAATTACAAGGTCCGCAACATAACTTCACTCTGAGGAGATGTCCATCACCTCACAACCGACTAACCTTACTCTGCTTATCCACGTTTACTTTGTATAGCACGCGCGTACCTTTTAGCAACAACACACCTGACACAAGCAATCTCTCGCTACACAGATACCTACTACAAATACTTCTCTTACAGAATGATCCCACCACACAGAAAGCGACACAGAATTCTGAAAGAAGAAGAAGATTATGCCGCAAATACATGATTATGAAAGAGGCTAGGAGAAGAAAGCATAGGCGCAACCATTGCAACCAAGCTCCATCGTGGCACATTTCTATCACAACGAAGACAGGTGTGAGAAACAACGCAGTGTGCAATAGCGACAAGATCCCTACACATACGGATAGTACAAATGTATTGAGGAGATAACTCCCAAAATCCAATTTATATCAAATTGAATAACCAAGGAGACACTACAAATCCCTGCCTCATTCCGCTGTGAATACGCTCTAACATGAACGAATATCATTAGCCAATAAAATTGATAGTTCAGCACAGTTCCTTATACTTCTGAGGTTTACTAGTCTCACTATTCATTTACAAAGCAGTTCAACACGTTCTTATCGTCCCTTCAGTGGTCCTAAAAAACTCTATACTTGAGTTCACCGATCAGATCTATTCACGCACCGAGCGACCCGAGATATATATCTACATACTTCCACTTTATCGAAAATATCTATCCGGTTGACCTCCTCAATTATACTACCCGCATAATATAATTTCATACGTACCCTGTTGCAATAAACTAGATCCTAAATTAATATTAAAATAATATAACTAAATACAATGAATTATTTATATATTCTATATCTTTCTCCTCATTCAATTTCTCAGATTCTATTTTGATTATATATTCAAATGTAAAGATTTTAGATATCTCGACACTAATTATCCTCTATCCATATACTTCCTAAACGCACCCCCTCTGTCTTTCACCACAATCAGTACTATCAAAGTGTCCCACTCGAACGCCACTCTTTTATCATGAATCACATAAAGTTAACCGATAGCAGTAGTGATATCAAATAATAATAACCTTCCCTAACAACCACTACTGATAATAAACTCTATGATTACCCCTAATATAATTTCTAAGTATCCTCCTTTTTCATCTCAGCCTAAATTACCTATACTTATATTAAGATATATATATTATATACGGTATCTTATATTTATTTCGACACCCTTCACATATATACTCTCTTTGTAATACCTATACCCATCCTACACTAAATACGATCCTCTCTCATGACACCAGAGCTCTTCCCAAAATGCCAAATTCAATCACCATCTCGTCTCGCCTTACGGGTTATCATTTCGAGTCCTGTTGAGATGATGACTGTTTGACATATAAATAAGTTTTGCATGTAAAACTTTTCCACCATTCTACAACCTCATATCCTATCACTTTCTACCACACCTCGCATGAGCACATACCAAAAATTGATAGGAGCATGTGCGACTGTATTCAGCACCTCATCCTGCCACGACAAATCTATCCACTACATGTCCCTGAATACTTCATAATTTAGTAATATTTATGGTATATCTTCCCATTATGATTGCGGACGACTTCTCGAAATACGACGTGCTTCACTTTAATTCCTAATAGCTAATAAGTTTCAAACTTACTTTTTTTTCTATTTTTATATATTATTCATTTCATTTGCATAATAAATATAAATTAAAAGAAATCGATTTTAGTGTTGAAATATAATTAGTATCTTCACCTACCTCAATACTCTATAGGTATATATATAATATAATAAATAATTATTGATAATATATAAGTTGCCAGGAGCACTTTAGTGCTTTTTTATTCCTCTTACAAGTGAAAGAAAGAATAACTTAACAGCCAGTGGATAAACTGCGGAAGTTAAGAAATCGAGTGATAAACAAAGATCTGAATAAGTTCTCTAGACATTACAGAATGAAGTGATTACTAGTAAATTCAAACAATGCAAAAACTACTCACATGAGTTGCGTTTATCTTTTGTTCTTAGAAATATATGCTCGAGATTACCAGACATATATGTATGAGTATGCGAACATGTATCTATAATGTAATATAATGCAAAATTCATCTCTATAACAATCTGTTAACGCTCTCAGATAAAATGACACATATCATTTGCATATTTAGATTTTCAACTCTCATAACTAAGTTATAGGCTATTCATGATATCCGATATCCGCATGTCGTGCTATTACACCTATCTGCTCAACCTACCTCTCTGCCTTAACTATATTATATTAATGTTTGAACGAAATTGTAAATAAAATTATAAAAAAGAAAAAAAGAAATTACTGAAACTTTAAATTTAATTTAGGAAAAGTGATAAGCAGCGTTTCGTTAGAAAGTCGTCGAATCGATGGGAATGATAAAATCACTATTATATCTCCTGATAGATAGCATGGGCTGAAACCCTACTTCGTATCATTGTTTCTTTCGTTGTAAGAATAGGTCGCGTAGGTAGTTAAAAATTAACTTATCACCCACCTAAAGGCTATTACACGAAACAACCACCCTTGCAGCTATACTATCGGGAGCTATTTCGACTGTTCTTGCGCCTATAAATAAATAAATAAATATATTATAAATATATATAATATAAATTAATTATGAATATATATAAGGAATAATAATTAGTTATATTCACATGAGATTTTATCTTTAATATGTAGTAGTAACAAATTGTTTAATTGGGTAAGTATATGAAAATAGAGTTTGATAAGAAATTATTAGTGTAATCTTGACCATGGTATAGATATAAATTACTGGTGTCAAATTCATCATAGAACGTGAATACGATAGATTGCTGATTATAATTGAATTTGGATGTTGTGTAATAAAGCGTATATAGTACCATTTATATGTTCAAAACTAGGATTAAAATTGGATACTGTTAAAGTAATAAAATCCATTCTTATATTTTAAGTAGCTACAGCTCAAGAATAAGAATGCTTATTAGAATATAATATTTATAGGTAAATAAAGTATTATGTACTGGAGTTGTATATGCGCTAGTGAAGGTATAATTCATAAAAATAAACAGAGAATTATATGTAAAAATATAAGTAAGAGACGCGCGATCAATTGTGAACTATAGGAGCAATATAGATGTGAATAAGAGAACAACTGAGTCGCGGCATTATGAAGGTAGTGGAGTAGTATAGAACGTGTGTGAATCATAATTCTTCTAACATTCAATACAAATTCGTATGAGCGTAATATATAAAGAAGAGTGATAAGAAGATTACATTGTGAGTTATTAGTTTTTCATTGATCTTGCAAACCAAGAACGAGTTAAATTTGCGTATATTATGCGCGCATCTAATAAAGTTGACAATGAGAGAGCGTTTGGATAATAGGCAAATAATGGTGTATGAGTCGACGTGCATCTATATGCCGTCCGTTTGTGTTGGTTTATAGCTCTCTGATATGCTTGCTATTCTAAATATATGTCATACTGCTGTTTCTTATTTGACTCTCAATCTACTGGCTATAGGCTGATGTTGCGGGTCTTCTTTATCGTGCATATTTCTAAAATTATTTTCATATCTTTCTATCCTCGGTGTTCATTTTCTGATATCTTTCTTCTCGTGTGTATACATCTTGATAAAATTTTATGCTCGTGCGAAGTTAAAGACCTTAGCGGTCTTCTTCATTTTGTTCATATGCTCTGCGTTGCTTTACTTCTCTCGGCCCATTTGATATAATGGACATGTGCCTATTACTTGAAATGCGAATTCCGTGTCTTCTGCTTTTTCGAGCCTGGCAGTTGTGTTCCATGGCCATATCTTGCGTGGCTGCTCTACGCATGCGCGATGCGGATGCGATTGTGTAGAAAGAGTGATGAGTGTCGGATGCATCCAGTTCCAACCTATTTGATGTGCCTGGGATAAAGATATATCCTATGTTCTGATTGCTTGTGAAGCCTAATCTATAATAGTAGTGAGAGCAAGAGTAATTCTATATAGAGTATATATGTGCACAAAAATAGAGTTGATGTGTATAAAAAGGTAGAGCGGTGCTTTACACAACAGTAAAAATTCAAGTGATAAGTGTGGAGTAGAAGCGGATATGAAGTTGTGTATATGCTGGCACGCACTCCATTCTCAAGTTTGTGCGGAGTTGCATTGTTGAGAATGGTATGAGCAGCGCCATAGATTTAGACTAGATACTCATGTGCTGATTTTAAATTATTAAGAAAGTGTATTATATGTTAGGAGAAGATGAAATGTTGCATGCTAACGATTATCGATATAGCAAGTGGGAAGTGATAAAATCGTCTAGGAACGTTTCGCTAGTGTTAATAAGCCAAGCAGTGATGCAGCCTTTGGAGTCTGAGTCGCAATTAAAATCTGTTGTTTAATATTCCGAGTGTGGAGAAATGCTCTAAAACCATAAGTCTGTAGAGTTACTCTCCACTGTTCCTCTATCGCTCCTCCCGAATTGTTGTGGGATATAGAAACGGAATGATAACATCACAGACCATATATCACTAATGCAATCAACCTAAACTATAGTTCTTATTAAGGCATAGCATGTCCAATCGGACTTTGTTGCATGCCCCCATATTCTCGAGGACCATTACAGGAAAACTATTTTTTGCCTACACTATCTCTCACTTATTTGCTGTCCAAGTCGGTTCCGCAGTCCTCTCTTTCCTCACTGTTCATCGAAATAACGAAGCAATCAAATACACTAACATTTAATTAAGCTCAAGACATCTTGGTTCTCAGATCTAGGATGCCACATTCCCTTCACCTGAAATACTCGATAACAAATAACTTCAACACTTTAGCTAGCGAACTGGTACCTCCTATGCACGTGCTCTCAACAACGCATCTATACATATCTCTCCTCGCTTTATATCTATCTATTTGATGATTGGCGGACGTTCAAGTTTGTGATCTATGTCACAAGACGGAATGATAAATACCCTCCTTCTCATATACTTGTGTATTACAACAACATTCTCTCCTCTTCTAGCACTTAATAGATATCCTCAATTTAACCACCCTACTTGGTAATCTTTTTCAATTGCTCAATCTCTTACTTTATACCGAGAATTTTCACGCAAAACCTAACATCGTAACCTAAAGAATAGAATGTTCTCAGACGATATAATTATGGAAATGAGTGATGTGTTAAAGTAGGAGACGGTGTCACTCTCTCTACTTTGAGTCTACCAATTAATAATATACCTAATCCTCATCTACCATCCTCTCTCTTTACACCGGATCCACTCTTCCTCACGTCCGCATTGTCCCCTATCGCTTTCGAATTCTTTTTGTTCATAACCTGTCTCATAGATTGCGAAGAGTGAATAGGTATAACCCAAGTGAAATACATAACACTAACCTTTACTGTCATATTCCTCACTCTCCAATTTTAGAATTAAAATGAAATACCAAACCCGATTGACCATCCTACTTCATTATATCTATAATATTTACATGTACATCATTCATCTATACCGTCAATATCATACTTTTTTGATCATTCTCAGAAAGTCATAACACCCAACACCATGCCAAGTTTATCTAACTAAACTATACCGCTGCCATAACGGCTCGTTCCTCTACTCTATGGACCCTATGTGAGGCATGTAATGACAATACAACCTCTAACATACACTGAATATACGTGTAATTTAAATAATATCTTCTAAATCTCTTACCACATCTATAATCTACATTATGATCATTGTTCTCAATGGTAAAATTTATTAGTATCCACTAAATCCGCTAACTCCTCAGTCACGATCAGATACACTTATCTCTAAACGTCATCTTCGCTTACATTAGACACCAATTAACAAGACTTCCCCCCGCCACTCTCCATGTCTAAACTCAAACAGACACAGAAATCGATTATCGTTGACCGTTTTCTAACCTACATAAAACATTACCAGGATCGCTAACCTTCCCTACAACACTCAGTAAAACTAATTCGAAAAATGAATTTATATTTATTCTTAATCAGTTTCTCCCTTTCATGGTACGCGCACTGTACCCCTTGCATTTAATAATTTATGTAACGAGGCCTTCTTAAGTTCTTGATCGTTTCTCATTTTACTCCTGACTCCTCCTTCCGGAATCCTTGGTGGGAAACTATGGTCAGAAACCACCTCTTATTAAAACGCTTATAGTCACAACAACCTATCCAAATGCCAATCAAAGTACTAGCACATCTCGGGTCCTCGCTTCCTGTGCAATCATTTCTCAAACCAGTAATTTCTTCGTTATATCGGGGCAGATTAACGCCTTACTCACTTTTTCTATTACCACAGCCTAAACCGTATAGGACCCATCCCTCTCCACAGTATACACTTAGTAAAAGTACTCTCATCATCTCTCTCAATGTAGTAATTAAATACCTATACCACGTTTATCTTTGCGCGTAGAGTGTATCATTTGACACTATAGCCGTAATTTTCCAATATATTTTAAATAATGAGAGATTATTAATTATATAATTTAAATTGCCAGACTCTAATAGATTAGTTATAGTTTATTTAAATACTGATCTAATGGTTTTAATCAAGCTTCGTTTAATCTAGCAGAAAATATTCTCAAGAAACTTTTACTTAATCTTCAAAATTAATATATCTAGAGCTAAATTCAATTGCAATATTGATCTAACATAAATAAATATAAAGATATTATATTCGAGTTAGACACGGTGCGATTAATACTCATTAAGTGCGTGAGCTCCAAAGACTAATGTATTAACAAACCTGCTCGAAGTTATTTGATAAATTATGATTGAAGGAAATGTTATAATCTCTAAAAAGAGAAATATAGACTAATTAACTCATGTAGCTACGATGTAGTTGAATCAGAATATAGCGATGTAATCTCTAAGCCAAAATCGGAAAGGTTGCGAATCCTGATGTGTGATGTTAATTGTGTGTTCAAACGCATACTTGAAAGTTCGGGAGAGAAGAGCCAGAGGGTAAGTAAGGTAAATCATACGCTGAAGATGAGTAAGTATAAGAAAGATCAGAGTATGTCAACAATTGATTAATGAGCCAGAGAGACTAGAGAAAGAAACGATGATTTTATTTAGCAATATAAGATGTATATCAAATAGAGAGTGATTCACAATATAGACTCTATATAAAACGGGTATGATGCAGAGACACAAGTAATAGATACATACAAAACTGTTTCTGTATTAGAAAGTAAGAAGAAGATATGTAATATATGATAAAGTCAGAGTAAAGAAATATGAGAGAAGAAAAGAGAAAAATTCCTGAAATAACACATATCACAGGATAGACAATATATGAAGAGGCGAGGATATATGTAGAAAAGAGCGAGAACAGTTTATGAGCGGAGAGAAAAGATGTCATCTGGAAGTCAACATGCGAGAGAGTAAAGGAATATATTTCCCAATAACATCTTTCGCTTTTTATCTTTGGTCTGCCTTAAAAAATAATTTAATAAAATTCTTTTCTTCTTTCTTTGTCACGTCGAAAATCTTTAGTCTGGTTTGCGTAGATGCGTATAAGAAAGCTTACTTTCACCCAGCCCAACACTCTACCCTGCAGCATTTAAGCAGGATTATTGCGTGTGCTTGTATAAATTAAATAAATGTTAAATTAAATCGAACTTTTTTTTCCATAATATAGTTTATTTGATATATATAAAGTTTATATTTAAATTTCTAGGGTTAATTGAATTTATTTTAGTTAAGTTATCTCTGAATAAATCTTCAATATGGGGTATAAGTATTATGAATTATTGTATTTTTTCTTATATATTTTATATATTAGAAAATATATCATATATTATATTAATATATAATTAATAATATATATATTATAGTATTATATATATATTATAATATATATAAATAATATATTTATAATATATATATTATGATATATAATATACGAATAATATATATGATATATATATAAATATATTAATATACTATATATATATATTCAATTATATTATATAATATTATTAATATAATTATATACCGGTGAATACGTCAGAACTCAGAATATATATTTAATATATTATTATAAAACGAAATTTAAATAGATTTAAGAAACTTAATTTAGTGCAAATAAAGCTGTTAACCAAACTTACTTAATGCCAAGACATCTTTCCTAGCTCAAAGTTCTGAATTCCTCGTGGCAACTTATTCTAAAGCAACATATTGCTTGAATTCGCCGATCGATATGTAGAGAAGGGTGTTGTGTGGGAAATAGTGATCTTTTTTTTATGTAAGTTATTTAACTTTTCCCCACCTACCCCATTTCACGATAAAGAAACAAAGACATTTATTGCAATTGAGCGCTGTCTTCAGCTCCTATGCATATTCTATTTCAGGCGTTACCGATATCTCTTAGTAATTGCTAGAATTTTCCTTCGCGCATGTATTTGCGACCGAACTTCTTCGAAACCGCCTGCTTTCAACACCGTTTTTGCCTATATTTACTAAAGTTTCAAATTTCTTTTTTCTTTTGTAATTTTTATCTTCTCGCAGTCCTTCGTATAACTGAGTACATCTATCTATAATACACGTTTATCCAATCGCTTGGTATGTTGATATATTTCATTATCGTTGTCTATTTCCTTTCTTCCTATACTCGCTATTTTCAATATACTTGATCTTTCATAATGATACATTTTCGATAGATAAATTACTAGTCTTATAATCGCTTCATTTCGTACAAGTCTTCTTACTATTTCGGTTCAATAACAGACAATCTTGTGTGCTTCTCTCACGTACTCTGAAAACTTCTATACAACTACATTAAACTACTGTGCCTCTTCGTCTATACTAAATTCTTCACTATCTCTTATCATATACAGCCTGTTATCACCTCAGTATACTTGCCATTCACGTACACCTCTCTCCTTCTCTTACATGTCTAAATCTTCTTCTATAGAATCATTAATCCTTTCAGATCTCCAAACACTATACTCTCTCATGTCTCAACGTCTGTGTTTCCTTCTGCGTCTAGACTCCCTACTGGTTTTCTCTATCTCACGCTCTCTCACGATACTTTAATTATTTAGATATTTAAATTTACTAAATAATTACTAATAATAATTGAATTATAAAAATAGGTTATGAGAGACTAATAAATTTAATAATTATTAGAATATTAAGTTTCATTTATTATGTGACTAATGTCTATATGAACCTATTTATATAGATATATATTTTTGAACTAATGATAAAAGTTTTTGAGAATATTTTCTGGCTAAAGTATATTAAAGATAAGTTTTGAGATTAAACCCTTGAATTTAATATAATTATAAGCTAATATGATATACTTTAGTTAGCAAGAAAGAATAGGGAGTATTTTTTAAAAAAAAAGTTTAATAACTAAGTAAAGGATAAGGTAAAAATCTTAATCGTGTGGTGAGTATGATGGAAATAGGATGAGTGACATACTGACAGATCTGCAGGCAAAGATGAAATTACTGGTGAAATGATGCAATAGAAAACGAGAACGAATTATAGCATAGACAAAGGTGATGAACTATGTATATCTAGAACGTAACTGTTGAGTATTAGTTGATAAGAGGTATAGAGGGCTTTTTCATGCTTGTTGATCTCGACGCAGACATGAATAAGCTCTAACCTATAGGCTAGTACTTTGCCGAATTCAGCGCGTGCTCCGTAGGGAATAGGTGTCCCTCGGTTATATAAGTCTCAAGGGAGGAAATACACCGGAGATACTGTACCAAAGTAAGTAATATGAGGAAGAAATTCAAAAGTGACTAAATATAGGCATCGGAGTCAAAGTGATAAGTGCGTACTGATTTGACATCGGAAAATAGAGAATAATATTAATTGCTGGTATTCTTGGGTCCGGAAAGAGATCGCGTCGAGGATCTGAAGTGATCTGGATTGTGCAAGAACTATATGGTGAGAAGAACTCTTGAGGGCATTTCGAGTTTCTGATTTTTAGATAGTTTTAGATTAGATGTGTGGGATCTATAAATCTTTCTAACATTGGAAAACACCCAAGGATTGCGAGTTGAGAATAGAAATAAGAGATGTAGAGGAAAGAGTGGTAATTAACACAATTTTGGTGAGTTATAAGTATTGTTATGGTTATTGTATGCAAACAAAACCTAGCCGCAAGGTGATCGTTTTTTTATTATTGGCACTAGGCTCAATCCTAATAATAGGCAAAGCGGAATTCAAAACTCAATTTTGGATATAAGAGACAGGAATGGAAGTTATATTAAAAAGATGGAATTAAATAATTTGTGTTGTGTGATAAGGGTTAAGTGCTTCTGAATGACGGAATCCAAAAAGTATGTTAATGCCAAACGTATGTAGAGGTGCAAGCTTAGTGTAAATGCTAAACGAAATTAAAATAGGTGTCCTTAAAATCCCGATGTGACTTCGGTTTTATTCTCATTTTACATGAGCGTGAGCTACTCCCCGAGGCTAGGGTTGGTTTTGTTATTGTGACTGACGTCGCGTTATTGGTTATGTTCCGTAATTGATGTTTGTTATATATATGGTATTAGATTTTAGCTGCCAATTATGAGTAATATTAGATATACGATCTGTCGGCGCACTTTGTAGACACAAGATGATATTAATTCAATTTTTATAAGGTAGTCTAGATACAGTGTGTGGAAGAAATGTAGGACAGATCAGTGGTGATACAATGCGAGTTTTGTGAATGTCCCCTGTAACTAACTGGACGACTATTTGATATCGTGCGGTGGATGAGATTGTATATAACTAAAATAAAATAATGTTGCCCTCGAGTTACATACCACTTTGATCTGTCCCTTCTTTACAGCCTTTTGAACGAACTTAATACTGGCATCTGTCCGTAGCAAACCATTCTTATCTCTTTTCTTCATTTGGTTTATTAACTTATTTTCTTCCCTCCTTGCTCTGAGTTTTTGATGCTTTTTCTTTGACCTCCTCTCTCTTTTTCTGTCAGTATCATCTTTCTCCGTTTCTCCCTTCAACTCTCCTCGAATGGGAGCTGTATAAGGATAACAATAAAACATTTAATGTTCCAATGGCATTCTATAAAATATCTATCTCAAACGTTTGATTAATTAATGTCCAAATCAATTTATCAAACTTTAAAACATTCAAATTTGATTATAACATTTAAACTTACCAACTATTTCTTGTGGTGCTAATAAGGTAGCATCTGAAACTGTAGCGGGGGTTGACTCTTCAATACTAATAGCTCTTACATTTTGGATAACTTTTACCTCTGGAGGTGTCTAATAAAGGTGAAAATTGTTTTTAATTTACAATACATAATTGTTCAACTTTAAAATTGAAAAAAAAAAAAAAAAATTTTTTACCACAAAATAAGAAAATTGCTTGTAAAAAGACTCACATATTTTGGTGTATAATGATAATTGAATAATGCTTCTAATTTCGTGAATATTTTTTTCATTTCTCTCCTAATTGTTTTATGAGCTGGCAACATTTCATACTTCTCATCTCCCTCAGAAAGAACAGAGTGAAGAGTCTTATTTTTACCTTGCTCCTCGCTTTGCTTTCTCAAATATTCCTAATTTAATATATATATATATATATATATATATATATATATATATATATATTTATTATTGAAGTACATTTGAATAGGAATACCAGAAAAATATATATATATATTATATATATATATATATGATAATACTAACTATAGTATATATATGATATATATATATAATATATATTATATATATATATATATATATATATATCTATGATATATATAATATATATATATTATTAAATATAATATATATTTATATATATATTATATTATATATATATATATATATAATATATATATATTGTATATATATATATATATATATATATTATATATATATATATATATATGAAAATGATGAAATGGATGTAAGGAGGAGGTAGAGTGAGAAAGTTGAAACACTTCGAAAATCTGCACAATATTACAGTAATGATGAGGTGTTAGTGAATGTTGGTTGCGGTTATTGATGGTAGGCAAGAAAGGTATAGGTTAAATTTATTGGGGATTGAGGTTATTAGTAAGGAGGAGGTAATGGGTTAGGGTGAACAAAGTATGAAGATTAAATTGGAGTTGAGTAAATACTGCAGGTATATATGAATGGAAATTACTTAAGTGAAAATGATCAAGAGCGGAGGCTAGATGAGAGGTTGATTGATTGGATTTGAAGTTGTGTAATAATATAGTCGTCTTATGGAGGGTAATAGCTTCCAAGGGATTGCGAAGGAGAGCGGTAATATAGTACCCTGTATAAAGGTGAGAAATAGAGGTAGGTAGAAAAAGGGGAACTCGTAGAAATTAATAGGGAAAAGTTTATTGAGTTGTGTAGGGGCAAGGTATACTGCTGGTTATTCTGATTTGGTCAATTAAGAAGTGCGCTGGATCGAGTATTGACTGAGGGGCAGACTGATTGAGTGAAGAACAAGTGTGCGTTTTAGGAGTGGTAGAGGATATGTGATGGATCGGAACACTCTTTACATTGAAACAATGATGAAGAAGTTGGGAGACAGAAGAAATAATTTGTCACATTTTATGAGTTTTATGGATTAGCAACAAAGGCTGTTATGAAAATAGAGGTTACATAGTGGAACGAACGATTTATTGGCATTGGTTGTATGATATACCCTTGTGATTTTGGTGTGTAGTACTTCTTGGTGATATTTGGAAATTCTACAAAGTGTTATGTACTTTGACGGATAGAAATGAACGCACGTGTGTAAGAATAAATGGAGTGTCAATGGTTCGAATGGTTTATGAAGATAATATCGGAGTATCACGAGGGCAGAGGTTGGTTCGTTATGAGTCTCCTTGTTAGAACATCTAAAATTTTGTATTCACTTGAAAGGTTATGAAGTAATATTTGAGGTGGGGATGGCAGGAAATGGTGTTACGCAATGGTGAGACAATCGGAAGGTTTGCTATTTGGAAGGGTGAGCCATTCTTGCTAGTCATCCGTCACACTAAATAATAGCGGATAGATTTGATTCTGTGTGACGAGAATTATCTGAAAGAGAGTTTGATGAGGATTGAAATAGAGAGATTGTTGGCAGGGTGTGTGAAGGAGGGCTTGAAAGTAAACGTGATAAGGTAAGGTTATGGTTGTGAGTGAAGGACACTCCTCAGTGTGAGTTATGTTAGATTGGCGTGAGCCAGCTGAGAAAAGTGTTCAGCTTTTAAATAATTACAGAGACAGTACTCATGTTTTGAGAAATCTAAAGAAAGAGCTTGTATTTTGGAATTAATTTCGCACGATTGCATGATGTATACGATTAAGGGAGAAGATTGCTGAATCGCAGGAGAGGTGGCATTGGTATCAGAGGCATATTTTAAATCGTTGGCTGAAAATAGCAAAGGTACCTAAAAGATCTTAGAGAAGGTGTGTCTTAGTGGTCTTAGCATAGGCGTATGCCTTGTTACTTAATGTGCTCTATTGGGTATGGTATAGTGAAGTATCACTATGGAAAAATAAAATGTAATTAGGAGAAGTTATAGATTCTTATAAATGTTGCAAGTGCATGTTCAGATGGCGTAAGCAGAAACTTATGTCCGTGTGTAGGTGTGGTAGTATAGTAAATTGATAATAGCAGTATGTATTACTCGATTATTAATATACTAGAAAAGTGGGAGTGCCGAGTCATGAAGAATAGATGGGGTTAGAAGTGAGAAGATTTAAGACTGTTTAAAGATATTGAATATTGAGATGATGTTTTGGGTCATCATTAATTGTGTGAAAAGAGGATAAGTGAAATAGTACGAATAGATTTGTTTAGCGGTAAGTGTTATAGTAAGCTCGAGTGTGTTGGGAAACCGACCACTCTGGACTTAGGGCAGACGCCTGAGGATAGTGAAAGTGGGATTGAGCTCGTGTGATGCAAGATTAATGTGGTGCTGATATAGAACTGAGAATCGTTGGAGTGTTGGTCTACGAGCGCCATTAGATAGCCTAGGTATGGGTAAGACGATATAGGCTCAATGATGGGGTACATATGAGTTAAAAGTATAATGGGTTGCACTATGCTAGTCAGGCACCGTGACATCTACATTGGAGAGACCATTGGCAAGATGACACTAGATAGCGCGTACATTTTGTGTACGATGAAATCTCTGGAATGATTATAGAGGTGGGTATCCGTTTTCTAGGTCAGACATAGATGCTCACATAAGCCGTTGATATGATTTAATTTCTAATGACTGTTAGTACTTGATAGAATCGACTATCCAATGTGAAACGGTCATCTATGATGGGTACAGTGCGTAAAGTGAGCTGGGCTTAATATCTTATTTCACGACTATTGTCATCAGATTATCTTCTCACGTGAACGAGCATATGTTAGTAACTCACGTATTAGCTATGTACAGCACTTCATTATTACCTATATAGCTATTATATAAATTATAATAATATATACTATATATAATATATATACTCAATATCTTGGGGGAATGAATTAGAAAAGGTTAAGAAAAGAAGTAAAGAAGAATAAATATATATATAATTAACTATGTATTAATATTATAATATTAATATTTATATAATTAAATATATAATATATATATATAATAAATATAATATATATATATATATATTATATATAATATATATATATATATATATATATATATACTATATATATAATATATATAATATATATATCCCTCTCTCTTATAAACATCTTACAGACATCCTCTGAGGCGTTCCATTATCCAGTCCGCTAACTACTGTGAGGGGAGGGTAATGATATTTGCTCTCACACGAGACTTTTAGTTCTTGCGTGGTACAAGTAGAAGGGCAAACTAATATAGTACATGGTATTGTAGGGTTGAGCACACATAACACAATTATATAATATAATCGGACAGATAGCTAGATTTTTTAACAAAAAAAGAAAATTTTTTGCTGTTAAGAATACAATCCGGAGATAGGTTTCAGGGCAGAGCTCCGCTCGAGAAAAAGTGCACTTATATGGTAATCTGTAAAAGGAAGGTGATATGAGATATCTATATTTAGAAAGGGTAAATTTGATTTGCTCGGCATGACTGAAACAAAGCTTAGAACACAGAGAAACAGAATGAAAAAATTATATGAGAGTGGGAATTAGGTAATTATGAGAAAAAGAGAGTAAAGGAGATGTTAGAGAGGCTAAATTACCATGAAGAGTGACCTGTTGTACAGAGCTATTGTGTTATTTTGTTTGGTATTAGTTTACTCTAGACATTTTATAACTATAAAAGGTTAAATATTATATTAGTTAAGGTTTGTAAGAAAAAGTGTGTTTAGTAATTATCTTGAGTGGTTCTCGTAACTGAAGGTAATGTGTGAGCTTTGCACGAGACGAGATTTTCTGAGAGGAAGATAATACATGATGATGTTTTAGAGTATGGGTCAGAATAGAGAAAGATATATCCTGGGTAAGAGAAATTGATTTTGTGTTGGAGTCTATCACTCTATAATGGTTGGATAGTGTTGATTGGACATAAAAGGGATATGGTTATACAGGGTATTCAAAAGGCGTATATGTACTTTAGGGGTGAAATGAGGTAGAAAACCCGATAAGAAATTGATAGGATAGGTCATTTGAGCATTATCATTTGTGTGACGCGAGTAAAGTAAATGTGATGGTATTTAAATATATAAAACCATTCCTTAAAACACCCAGGTTGTGCCTAGTAGAGATGGTATCGGGGAGTGAAAAAATATTCAAGAATTTTACGCTCTGATATCCTATATGTGGTGAAAGTGTTTTGATACCGTCTTGCTTGGCATCCTCTAAACCTCAGCTGCAGCCAGAGCCTTTAGGGACTGGAGAGAGGGAGTGGATCCAAAGAATGCTACATGTGATTAGACTTTTATGTAATACTATACACTGTGTAGTAATATTATATACTATATATAATACTACCTATGGAGAAGGTCTATAGTGATATAAACCCTATATATTTATATTATATAATACTATATAATTAATACCTATATATATTACATAATATAATGATAAAAACTCACAACAAATATAGTATATATAGGTATATTAATATAAATAATAAGATATATATAATAGGAGAGCCAAATGCTTAGGTGTATATGAAAAAATAATTAAATAAAATGAGTAAGGTAATGAACTTATTTACGAGCACGTTGTGTGGATAGGTGGAGTAAGGGACTCATTTAAAGATGAAGAAAATATAATGAAAGTATGTTGATGAAATGTCTTGGAACACATGTAAAGGAATGAAATGATAGTTAAACGTGTTGGTTAACGCGGAATGTAAGTAGTGGTGCAGTTTATTGGAAGATCGCCGTTCGGGCTGGGCAGACCGAAAGAGAAGTGGATGCGGAGTCGGTGAAACGAGATCGTCTGAAGGAGAGAGAAGACTGTAGAGTTTGGTCAGTAGGCGGAAATAAAGGTGCATGATCGGAGAGAATGGGCGGGTTTTGTGAGTTGGCATGGTTGTGGCCCCACTACTACCTGGGCCATGGATGAATACCCTTACATTGAAACGATCTTACCATAGTGAGGGCCCGCGCTGTACCCCATGAAAGCTCTGAAGGTGAGTGAAAATTGTCTGCTCTGTGCACGAAGTTTTTCACGCAGCTGAATTAATATGTGTTACATGAGGAAGAGAAGCGGTAAGGCTGGGCTTTCTATTTCGACAATTTCGTCAATACTACATCAAAACTATCTGGGCTGTTCTTCATTTATCCGATGAGCTTTTTATGTATATTTCCTCAATGTCCATGGCTGACTAAGTCAGTATAAATGTGTCGTTTATGTATTATTATATTATTATATTATTTATATTATATATAGTATATATATTATTTATATTATTATATATATTATATCCTGGTAATTGAGGCTACCCTATATATATATATATATTTAATAGTATATATTACAAATAATATATAAATATAATATTTATAATCAACTTTTCATTTTATCTCTTTTTCTTTATATAAACTCTCCTTATGGTAATTAGTCTTAACTTAACCAATCATCTTTCTGTACAGTTTTATATTTGAATCTTTTTAAGTGAAGAAATGAATAAATTGCGCGATAAATAACACAAGTGTGATTCTCTTAATCCTTCATCAAGTTTCGATTTGACTCACTTACTCTTCAACTGGTGAGTTCAATAAGACCTTAATAATTCCTTTGTAATGCATAACTCTTTTCTTTTTCACCTAAAATCTTAGATCAGTAATTTCGGGAAGGGTAAAATATATAATAAAAATAATACCAATCCACAAATAATAATAATAATAATAATTAAAATAATAAAATAATAATAATGGAAGAGATAATATAATCATAAAAAATAATAAATAATAATAACATATTTTCATACCATAAGAAAAGTTAACGAATAATAAATTTTTTTTATAATATAATAAACATAATCCTTATCAAATTATAATATGCGGGCATAAATTATATTATTACTAGTAAACATTTACAACTTTTTTTTCCTATTAACTATATAGCGAGCGCTAATATTACAGTTAATATATATACAGGAATATATTACATGGGAGTATAAATTTTAGAAATATATATATTGAGAGAATAAATATCTATAGACATACTAGTTATATTTGTTTAATATTATATTTGTTGTATCTAAGTTTCTAGAGCGGCGTTTCAGATTTTTTTTTTTTTAAAATCAGTCAGCTGTTCACAACGGGAGGTTATCAATAATATCATTTAATATTCTTGAGCTAATTTGAAGAAGTAGCATAAAGCAAATAAATAGAAAAAATCTCACCGCAAAAAAATCGATATCCAATGAATGACATAAGTGATAGTAAAAATGTCAATAAGTATTTTGAATAAAAATAAGAATCCAACCTTCATATAAGTATACACCATAAAACAATTAAATATTTTGAACCAACCCTTTTCCATTCATTTGTATATGTGTCTAAACTTTGCTACGTGGAGGATGGTTCTACTTAGCTAATAACTTAAAAGATCCAATTAGTCCTAAATTAATATATCTTATTATTTCACCTGTTAACTGAATTTATTTTTTATATTATATCTAAGATAATAATTCATTATAATATAATACGTCAATCATTTATATACGTAAGTTTGTCAAAGTGATAATGAGTATTTAATCAAAAGGTTATAATACAGAAAGCACAGAAATTATTTAAAACAACTCTGATTAAACTAAAAATATAGGACAGATACTTAATTGGGAAGGAAGGTCTAAAGTATAGAATAAGTTTAGCAAAAGTAACTGAAGAGTTATATGAAACTAATCTACTCAAATATAATATTAAAATAGAAAATAATAATTAAAAACATCCATACCTAGAGAGTTATCAACATATGTTCTCCTGCTTTAATTAAATTTCAATTCTTATACCTCAAAAATTAGTTTTACTATGTTTAATCTCTTCCTCTCTGTTCATGAATTCAATAGCTTAATTTTGGACTCCCAATCTATTAACTCTTTTTCATAAGGAAAATAATTCAACGATTATTTTTCTCATTTACGGAGATGAAATTTTGCTCATTTTTTTAGCATTCAATTTGAAGTTTATTATTTAATTTCACTGCTTACAAAAACTTTTGTCACACTAATTAAGTTATATATAATATATGTATATTATATTAATAATATAATATTTAATATAATATATAATAATATAATATATATATATATATATTATAATATATTATTATATATAATATATTAATATATTATATATATATATACATATATATATATATTAATCTATTATAGGTGAGGTGATTATATATATATATATATTATATATATAATATATATATATATATATATATATATATATATATATATATTTATTAATAATATAATATAATATATATTAATATATAATATATATCGTATATATTATACTTTCTTTCTTTTTTCACCTACCTATTATTCCCAAGATTGGTAGAGTAAGGAGCGTCACTACAAGCATCGGAAAAATGAGAAAAAGAGACAAGTAGAGTAGTTAATTGAATATAATGTCGAAAGAAAGCATACCCAGCTCTTACCATATAGCCAATACGCCTATCTGTACCATTAATTTATATGTAGAAAGCTCAGTCACAGACTAGAATAATCACGCTATATAAGTCACTTCACATGGAGGACCGCGACGACCCGTAATCTAGAACACTCAACTATGGTAAAATTATCGTTCAATGGAGTAAAGGGTTGCATCTACTATTTGGCCCAGGTGGCCAACAACGCATGCCACCATAATCAAAAACACCTTAGCATTCTCTCTCTAATCATGCTACTCTTTAATTCTCGTCCATCTGTAGACAAACTCTAATCAATTCTCACACTCCTTTCAGACATTCGTATATCACCGACTCAATCTACTTTCTGGCTTCGGTCTCCCAGCATACCAGTCGTCCCAAACTAAACTCTCCACTATACATATCCAGCTATAATAATCCACGAATAATCATATCATTCATTAACCTTTCCATGTGATCACAACCATTATTCATACAAACTTTCATTTATTCTCTTCATTTATTGCCCTTTTACTTCACAACACCACACAACTCTCTAATTACGTTCATTCCTCATTTTATTAATTCTTAGCTCAACACCTAACAATGCACTATAGAGATTGTCCCATTACTGAACAAACATTGAATCACTTATTAGAATGCTATATATTTCTTATTCCCAGACCATAGATCTGCACTACCATACAAATAACACAGGTAACAAACAATATATATATATATATATATATATATATTATATAATATATATATAAGATATTATATATTTATAATAATTTATATATATATATTATAATATTATAATTATAATATTAAGACTAAATATATACTATATTATATAATCTTTCTTTTTTCTCATCGCTTCACTGCTATATTATGTCACCACCCAAATCAACTGGGTTTTGGAGTTTATGTCAAAAGTATTCTTGAGTTTGATTAAGACCAAAACCAAACTCAGGTCATGCCACACACATCAGTAGTAAAAATAGGGGCCGGACTGCCCAGCCTTACGCCCCCTCTTGTACATTAATTAGTGGAGAGCTCGTCACAGAGCAGAAAATCGCCACCGCTCAGACATATGGAGAGCCTCCAAGCGAACGGACCTGCATATAATGAGAGTACTATAGCGGCTTCGTCAAGTCTCTAGACAGGGTTCAATACCCCCCTGGTGCGCCAGGTGGCAAGATAATGCACCCACCACGGAGAATCCATGCCCCATGAGACAGGATAATCCACCCGATGCCATTACTCATTCATTCATGCTATCCTTTATTTCGGTAGTGCCTTTCTGCAAAACCATTCACATTTATCTCCTATTATCAGACAATTCGTTCAACCCTGCATGTATGCCCAGATATTTAATATGACAAGCGAGGAAAAAAAGTAATGAAAATAAAATTTAATGTACTCGACTCAAAATCCATCTTTTCTCTTCGGTCTCAGTTATAACACGTTAAATAAATATGCAGCCGTCGTTTAAACACTAATCCCTACAGAACTCTATCACACTATACAACTTATGCAGTCTGCGATTTAACCCCAACCGACTTTCAATCATCCTTATCCACATCACATGTACTCATGACCAAACCATCTAAACATACTTCATTTATTCTCACTCATTTACACACCCACTCTAACCTATATTAATTCATATACCATTAATGTAAATAAGGGCTATTTTTAGTTTTTTTTTTTAAATTAAAAATTGATATCAAATTTTTTATTTCCTTCAAAATATTAATGTCATAGTGTTAAGTTTATCTTAAATGTGAACAATGTTATTTATATTTTATTTTGCGCCGTACTTTGGAATTGCAAATATATTATAATTTAAGGATAAAAATTTATTTTATCCATATTTTAATAACTCCCAGAATACACATATATATAAATAATATTAGATATTGGTGATACGCAATTCTTAATACTTAGTATATATAATAATTTTTTATATTTTTAACATTTGGAAATGTGATAAGATATCTCTGTTAATCACCATTGGTAATTATTTAGAACTTTGGGTTTAACAGATTCTGTATTCTGGATGAAATATCGATATTTTTTTCAGATAATCTACGGTTTTTTGTTATATTTTTAGATACACATGTTAATAAGTATTATATTATGAGAACAGTGGTTAGCCATATTCGCCGCATATTATCGAGTTGAAGAGAGCAAAAGGAAAACAAAAAAAAAGATAAATACTTCAAACAAAGAAATAAAAAACATAAAAAAAATGAAAACTAAGAATATTTACGAAAATAACTTGAGGTAAAAGTCATTTATAAAATAATGCGTAATAATTGGCAGGGAAATGTAAATTGCTTTTATATATATATATATAATATTATATATATATATATATATAATATATATATATATATAATATATTAATATATATATATATATATATATATATATATATATAATATATATTTATTATATATAATATATTATATATTATTATATATATATATATATATATATAATATATATATATATTATACTATATATATATATAATATATATATTATATATATATATATATATATATATATATTATATATATATATATATATTATATATATATAATATAATATAGTATGAAATAACACAAAAAAAAAACTAATTACATATTTTGAATCAGCGTATAAAGCTTATTACCAAGAATGTACCAAAATAAAGAATTAATACAAAAAAAAAACAGTATACGCATTCACGTATAGAAAAACAAAATACATATTTCCGAAATTTGCATACAAATCCTCATGATATGTCAGGTCGTTTTATTATTTAAAACTAACGAATACCCAAGAGTAAACCGCATAGATATCAGGAGTCGGGTCTCTCAGCCTCTAGGTGGACGAAGGGGGACTTCGTCCCCCATCGCATCGAAGCCCCCTAATGAATTATACGTTTCCCTGAACTTCAAATTTTTAGGGGCTCGAGCCGATGGGGACAGAGGGGGGGGGGGAGAGGACGAAGTCCCCGCGTCACCACTCTAGAGGCCAAAAGAGACCCGGATCCTGATATAATAGTAACCTGGGGTTAAGAGTCGAAAGGTTCAAAATATGGGGTAAGAATGAAAAGATACTTTTAACATGAAAATTTATGTATGAGTTAAACCTGGGTTTGTTAGCTCATTTCTTATACGTAAAAATAGCGTCGGCGTGGTGAAACTCGACCCACCTTAGGTATAAGTCTGTCTCCCAACTTTCCCATAATGCACCTTTTTGGAATTTTTTTTTTTTTAAATCAAGGCCCTATAAGTAGGTCATAAGCACACAAAAAATAATAATGTAATTCTATAATAAATAGTTTTAATTAAAGAAGTATTATGGTTGGGAATTAAAAAAAAAACCGTTGCTTTTTTTAAAAATAAAAACACGTGTTTTTTAAAAAAAAAAACCAAAGGCCAAAATTTTGTTTTTGTTTGTTTTTTTTAAAAATTACTTTTTTTTTTCATATATATTCAAAGCCTGATAGGGTATTTAGCATTAAAAACAGTAAATACAATATGTTAAGAGGTATGCAATATATATAGTAGATTTTAGTATTATAAAGTTTTATTTGTGCTCTGGGGCATATAACTATTACATTTCACATGATCTGATTT
>JABUQX010103412.1:0-2500 GCA_015478945.1 Trachelipus rathkii
TGTTGTTTCAATGCCTTGTGTACTCGTGGTTAAAACACTTTCAGAGCTTGTTGGGTGCTAGTTATGTTTCTTGTGTTCTTTTTGTCTTTTGTGTTGTTGTTTGTTGTTGTTGGTTGTTGGTTGTTGCTGTGTATGTTTGTTGTTTTGTTTGTCTGTTTGTGTTACGCGGTTTATGGTTGTGTGGTTAATGTCCTTTGTGACTGTTGCTTTTTACTTGTAGATTTATGGAGGAATGTATAGAGAATGGAAAATAGGATCCCGAAAAAAAAATGTTTCGAACCCTTTGTTGATCAATAATATAACATAAGAAATAACTATATAATAAGTATAATAATAATAATAATAATAATAATAATATGAATAAGTAATAATAAATAATAATTAATAATATAATATAATAATAATAATAATCCAATAATTAAATGATTAAAACAAGAAGATGGGGGAGGGTAAACATGCAGTGAATTGACATATATCAGTATTATATATTATTATATATATATACTATATAAATAAAACATTACTAATATACTTTAATGATAGGTACTTGTTATGGTTTGTTTTATTACTTATAAATAAATTTAATACTTAAGAAAGAAAAAAATATTAGCACGTACAAATATTTTGAAACGTAGTTATAGGTATTAGATTATTAATTTTCTGTATTTGGAATATTGTTTTTAATAAAAATATATTGTGAAGAACAACAATTAATGTATAAATATTTGCTTGTATTGTATGTCTTCTCCCTAAGTAGGTACAATAAATAGTGGTAAGTATAATTAAATACATCTACATTCGGATCACAGAGAGCAGAGAAGCAAGCGTTCAGAGTGATATAGCATGTAATCTATACAAGTCGATAAACATTCTAACGTTCTTCTCTCTTCTCTCTCTCTCTCTCTCTCTTACTACTATACGTTATATATCTCACTCTTCTAATTATAGTCGTTATATACTGATTATTACTACTTACTTATACTTATATCTTAGTATATATATATACTATCTATACTATACTATATACTATCTAATTTATATATATATCATATATATATTATACTACTATCGCGTGGGAATAATATTTAATATAATATATATATATTAATATAATTATATATAATTATATATATATATATATATATATTATATATTAAATATAAAATAATAAATATAAATAGATATTAATAAGTATATATTTTATTATACGTTATTAAGAATTGATAATTATAATTTTTTTAGAGTAATAAATAATATAATAATAGAATAATAAATAAAAATATGATATATCTGTGATATTATATATAATATAATATTAAATATATGTATTATTACTACTGTACTATTGATATATTTAATATAGTCCATATAACATAGCAGCTGAACGTGTCACTATAGTTTATATTAAGTATTATATATTGTTGTTGTATGTATTTAAGTATGTAGTTGTATAGGTATTATATATGTTTGTTGTTGTTTGTTGGGTTGTTAAATGCCTTGTTACCTGTAACCACACTCTGTTATACTTATATTTAGTAGTATATAAGAAAATAATAGTTACTATAATATAGTAGCCTAGTGAGATAATATATATTACATGATTACGTTCTATCTTTTTATTAATATCTTGTTGCGATATATATTGTATTGTTATGTTATGTTGGTTGTTTGATATATTGATTATATAATATATACTATATAATATATTATATATATATTATATATTATTAGTTATTATATTAGTATATATTATAGCTGATAGTTTATCATTCCCCTACTTCTTTACTGTATAATATTAAAAATATAAGTATGTCAGTTAACTAATTAACTATGAAAATTTAAATCATGTTATTTATTCTTTTATAAAATCTACCGCTCTCTTGTGGTCGTTAAAAATGAAAACGTTAGTGAGTTTCGTTCATTATGTGTCACTATTTATTTATATGTTATTGATATATTATTTTTATGTAGCTTGTTACGTATGAGGTGTTATGTTAGTTATGTTGGTATTTTAGATTTAATGCCTTTGTGTAACTTGTAGATAGGTACTATATATGTCCAATGGTCATCTTCTTTTGTATGTTTAGTGGGTATTATATAGTATATGTATGATATATGATATTATATTGTATGTTACTGAATTGTAAAATGAGACAAATTTATAAAATATACATGTATCGATAAAATATTTAAATATATATAACATTATTATATATTAATATATATTTATATATATAAATATATATACAAATTTATATATTATATATTACTGTATATATAGTATATATATATATATATATATATAATATATTATATATATATAATATAAATAATATATATATATAATATATATAAATATATATGATTATATATCTATATATATATTATATAGTATATATATACAGTAAATATATATTATATATATATATACTATAGATATATATATATTACTACAATAATATATATATATATTAATATTTAATATATATATATAAATATA
>JABUQX010103412.1:7500-35000 GCA_015478945.1 Trachelipus rathkii
CTTTTCTCGATTTTAAGCATCTTATTTAAACCGCAAATCACTCAATTAAGTACTATACCACCTTCGATAACATCTCATAACAAGTTATGGGTAATGAAATATTATATATCATATATATTTTCTATTTTAATAATCACATCTAATTGTCATTTAATATCATCTTGGCCTCGATAAACTCATTCATGAATTAGAGACTCAGTAAGGCCGCTCATCTGAACGGTCAGATAGTCTATACTACCTGGCGTTCCACCTGCTCGAGCAGCCGATAAGGACGAATTTACTAGTAAGTCACATCCCAGTCCTCAATTTATATATATAGACACATAAGATGATGAGGGAACTATAGAGAGTAATATATTATATATATATTTATATATACTATATGTTGGTACTTTGGTGGTGTAATGGATTAAATTAGACGCATGTAATTGCTAAAAAGGTTGGCAATTATATTAAACTCCCCCTCTCCTCATTGACTAGCGTGATCTTACCAATTTCCTCGCCTTTTCTCTCCCCTAATATAGTATATATACTAAATATATATGCGTATAATAACCGTAATAAGAACTAGAAACTAGGTATAAGATATAACCACTGGAGGGTGTATGACGGCGGCTGACTGAGTAAGATGGTACGATAATGACTAGTAGTGAGATAATAGCGGGACACGGAGTAGCGCTATAAAGTAGTCATGTGGTAGTGACCAAGCTGATGAAGTATGATCGGAATAGAAATAAATATATAACGGTAGTCGCTATAGTCATAGTTCACGTATAAAACTACATAAGTGTGTGGGTTTGATTATTTAATGTGATCAGGTGCAGGGTGACGTACAAAGTAGAGTAGATGGTATATTCTAATATATATTTATAGTATATATATATATATATATATATATTAGTATAGTATATATATATACATATAATAAATTATTTTATATATAGTATAAATAATATAGTATTATATATGTATATATATATAGTAGTCTATAAATGTACAATACTCTAAATACTAAGAGGATGGAGGTATATGATAAATAAGTAATTAGTAGTAGATATGAGTATATAGAAAAATTAATATATATCAATATAAATAAGTAAGAATTTTTTTATAATTATAATATTTATAATATATAGGTATATATAATATATATATTAATACCCGATAAACGCAGTTGATTATAAATATATATATATTATATATTATATATATATTATAATAGTATTAGTGATAGATATATGGATAGTGTCTACGTTGGGCTCTGCAGTAGTTTGTTTAGATCGTGGGCCTTTTGGTCTGCGCTCTTGATAAAGATGGCGTGGGTAGTTACTGCCTGTCATCAGTTATGGGTTCTGTGGCTAAGATATTCCTCACGCGATTCTGGCGTAAGTATGCATGTGGGTGACTGCCAAACGTACATAGTCAACAGAGCCAAATATCACCAGTATCAACAACAATTGAAATTCTCTTCTTTGAGAGCCACGAAATTTTATTATATGAGTTATGTCTAAACTATTATGGTAAGCTTACGTACATGTTGTTATTAAGCTTAATTTAACTACTTGGCGCGTAAGCTAGCCTTACTTATAAACGTCACCTCAATCTGATTGAGGGTATGTTCGCTGAGGGTCGACCACTTCCCAAACCTTCTCTCATCACACCGTTTCTTAATACTTATTTCTCTAGTACTCCAGTTATTCGCTTACAGCCTCTCAGTGTGTCCAAACCATCTGAACGTACCTTCACTCAATCCTCGACACCATCTTATTTTACTCCGCAATGCTCCCTAAATATTAATCTAAAACTTTTCTTAAAATTTTTAAGAATCTAAATAAGCTATAAAAATTTGATATTAATAGATAATTAATTTTATTGATGATAAAATTAAATTGTAAGGTATCAATTAATTTAATCATGACTGAATAAGAAACACTAATGTGAAATGTTTTCCTACAATTTCCTCCTTGAAATTGTGTTAGCTAGGTTTGTAGCCGATCGTTGTTGATTTTCCTACGATTGCGATTCTTGAGTAATAAAGGACGACTTTCAACTTACTCTGGATAAGAATTCATGCTTGAAAGATGATTGTTTCGCAATGAATATGTGACCCAAATAGAAAAAGAACAGCAAACGCTAGTTTTTTTTCAGCTGATTATATGAGTCAGGAATACTATTCAAGGTGTAAAAAATCAACATATCTTCTTCTCCAGGTCTTTCAAAGCAGTCTAATTGTGTGTGAACTAAGTTCACATTTGTTTGTTCTCCAATATTCTGTTTTTAGTTTCAGCACAAAAGACGTCTCAAATTTCGGAGACTCCACAATTACATTTGTATTTTAAACCAGGAACCTGTAGATGCAATAAGAATCATCCAAAAAAGTTAAGAAAACTGTGCACTGTATCACTTGTGCACAGAGACTCGGTCAACTTGCTATAGGGTAATACTAGATACCAAGTACAAAGTCTTCGCGTTTGCTTTTGGTTGTATATGTCGAAGACATTTAGAGAGTTCTAATTCAATTCAACTGTTTTAGCAGACTAATGGTAAACGTTAATTTTTTAGAATATCTGCTTATGTTTCTTAAAAATCCCGAAATAGCGCTTCGAGAATGCATTTTATAAAACAATCTAATTTATGTATCGGACTCTGCTGAATATACGGTCGTTTCTCTTTTAATATGATTAGTCTCCTTGATCTACACAATACCACACTTGTCAAATTCTAACATAATGTCAAGAGTGCAGTCCATTAATATAATATACCAGAACGTTGATTTTTCTTGACTCTTTACTGAAGTTCTAGAGAGCTTCGTTCAATCTATTGCATCAACCGCCAATATTACATATACAAAAATAAAAACAGTCGAACCAATTACAAAGTATAGAGAATAAAAAAACGCGAGTAGTCCGTCCATATCAGCAACTCTTAAAATCACGAGCTTATTCGTCTTCCGTTTTATTTGCTTCATTCTTTGTAGCACAATGTCAAACAGGTGATTCTATAAAACAAATATCTAAAATACAAACGTAATGATGCCTCACAAACGACAATTAAATAGATCAATGAACCACGCAATACATATAAAAATATTATACCAAAATCAGTAATTGATGAGAAAGTAATCAAGAAACAATAAGCCTGATATCACGAATTTATCGTTGGTTTTGGGAAACACCCAGAACTTACTTACTTTTTATGTCTAGTAAGTAATTTTGCTCATTACGAGCGAGAGCGAGCAAGTGCCGATATTTTGCTTGTTTGAAGTTTGATACTAGTTTGCAATTATAATTATTGAGATCGTAATAGATGACTTTTAGCACTTAAATGCACTCTCGCAATCCATCTCAGACGCAACAACATATGTCAGTATTGCGGAACTAACTCTGTTTATGTTCAGTAGTTTATTCCGAATACGGTATACAGAATATGGGTTGCTTGTTGGACGAACAAATACTCT
This sequence comes from Trachelipus rathkii, assembly GCA_015478945.1. Lineage (NCBI taxonomy): Eukaryota > Metazoa > Arthropoda > Malacostraca > Isopoda > Trachelipodidae > Trachelipus > Trachelipus rathkii. The sequence goes on from JABUQX010103412.1 coordinate 10,958, forward strand.
AATAGGTGAGGAAGTGGTGTCTAACCTAAGTTGCTTTGTATATATCCATTTTGGTACTATGGGTAAAGCAAATTTAGAGACAACAAGGAAGAGGAAATGCACCGCAGAGGTTATCTGTTTTATATCTTCTAAATTACGGACAGAATTCTATAGTACAAAAAATTTTTTTGATTTATTATATCTATTATTTAATCTAAATAACGAACTAAATGTACGACAATTATATTCATAAATTACTTAAGAGTAATTATCTTGCATGCTGTGGTAACTCTATCTCAAGTAAAATTAGTTTTTTAGAGTAGCTTATGCTATTAATATAGTAGCAATATCCTAGAATGTTCATAGTCACTATAATCAAAAAAATGTTGTCTTCATTTTAGAGTACTCCAACTACTCTCGTAAGACTGAGGCATTGAATTTAAAATCCCTATTTGGATTTAAATTTGTTTTTTATGCTAACTAAGATATTATCCCAAGTCACTTCAGCGATGCACTCGCTATAATGATATAAAATATGCACATTAAATTACATCAACAGACATATGTATGCAAATAATATTATGAAAAATAGGAGTAAGATATAGCTTAAGTCAACGTTTCATAAGTCAGAATATTTTTTTCAAATTATCGCACGTTAAGTACGAGAAAATTTTTGTGGAAGGAGCCAGACATGAGACTGGGCCAAAAGAAAAAGGGGGAGTCGGGGTGAGGGAAGAGACCGCTTAATGTGGCTTGCGCGAGCCGCTGAGATTTTGGCTCTGAAATCCAACACTGGGCTAAAGTAAATCGAGACACAAAATAATTGATTTGGTACCGGAGGAGATTTTTATCGATTAATCTACATATATATATGGATATTGCAGTTTATACGAATTGAAGAATCTAAGAGCGCATTAGTAAAGATGCATGTGTATTAGATAGACTGGTAATCTATGCAAATCCACACACTTCACGAAATGATACTATTACCAAACTTATATACAACGAATCGATATGTAATCAGACATAAGCAGAAATATTTTTCTCATGCTTTCTGAAGATTTTGGAAATCACATGTATTTAAGGGATGACGATAATCCTAATCCATCGTATGGGCATCAATAACACTCTGATTTTCGACGGGTTGCGATATCTCTTAAGGAAGGCATATGCTACGCGGATATATAATAAACAACAAATATATTACAACAATTACCACTTATGTAGAGAAAATAAAAAATTTACATTAAAACCTATCAATAATAAATTAATAATTACCTTCTTATATTATCTTTCTCCCTAAGTACTAATGAATTAGCCAGTGTTTCTCGAGATTTGAGGTAAGTATTAGTTGTGGAATGATATGTAATATTATTTAATTTAATATATTATATTATAATATTAATATTATTAATATATTATAAAATTTATTAATATTACTTATATTAATTATTATATTATATTTATATATTATTTGATTATTTACAAAAATATTTTTAGAATTATATATTAATTTTTATTTTATATTTATATTATATAAGTATTATAAGTTTAATTAATTTAATTAATAATATATATAATTTAAAATATATAATTATTTATGTATATTTATATATAATATAATTATATTTAAGCAGGTATTACTATCATTAGTTTAACTATACCTAAAATCTGATACACTAATATTGGTTGATAAGCGATATGCTTATATATATATTATAGTATTAGTGTAGGCTAATTATGCGAAAATGGGTCCAAATGACAGAAGCTAATGAAGGATTAAATATACGTAGAATAGATTAACTTGACAGATACATAGGAATGTTGTGAACAACAACAACATTATCTAAACAATCACCATACCCCTGCAGCAATACTCATTAAAATATGATTAAATAAGACTCTGTATTGATGGGAGTTTAAAGGGGAAAAGCAATTTTAGAGCTACAGTAAGAAGTTATAGCAAGCAAAAACGAACGAATATTGGACTAACCCCCAGAACCTCTCAGACCAAATATGGCTAATGATTACTCAATTGTGATAGAGAAAACTTCGTATAGCGAAACTTGATAAGGAAGAAATCTGTTTGACTGTCGTAATGTAAGATTAGTAAGCCTAAATAAACGACATTTTGAATTATGTCTGGTATAGACTCTCGAATGGTCTAAACATATTCCGTTAAAACTGAAGAAAAATGCTTAAACGAAAAGTGTAAAGCCAGCTTTAGTTAACGTAGAGGATACATCGATTACAATGGTTTAAATACCTGATGTCATTGCGTAATAGCAAAACATTGGATTCTTGACAAGTGATTAAACGAGACCTTCGAGTCTTATCACTTTCACTCTTCCTCGAATCCTACCTCTAATGCTGAGACGGAGATAGCTGGATCTGTTAATGCTAGTCCTGAGGAAATACGCCAAGATGTGCATGCAGAGGGCTCCCTAAAGAGGAGTAAGTGTATTATTTATATATTATAATGTAAATTATTATATATTATTATTATTTAATTAGTATTATTAATATATTAATTATTTATTATTATTATTATTTTAATTTTATTATTATTAATTTTATATATTTGATTAATTATCAGTCTATAAAAAGTATTTATATATATGTATTATTTGATATTATTTCATACTTTTTATACATGTTATTATTATCAAATACAATCAATTTATTTTTATGCATAATTATTTCATCTTTAACAAAATCAATCTTTTTAAATTCTTACTGAAAATTCTTCGCCTCCATTTTCAACATTCTTTTCTAAATTTTTCCAAGGATCTTCCTTTCTCTGCTTCTCCATTTTCAACAATTCATTCTTCTAAATTTTTCCAAGGACCTCTCCTTTCTGACTGCTAGTAAATAATAAACTCAGCTGAAAAAAAATAATATCAAACTATGTAGTTATGTACTATATATATATATATATATATATATTATATATATTATATATTATATATATTATTTATATAATTAATATATTTATAAAAAATATAAATCAGCTGAAAAAAAATAATTATAATATAAGAAGTTATATATATATAGTTAATAAAGTAATATAATAAAATATTAAATATATAGAAACATTTACACAACTTCTAAATTGTTAGACTGTATAATTATAGGAATAATTTTAGCTATAATTTCAAAGCAAAATAATTTTATAAATTTTTTTCTAAAGAGTAAAACGGAATGCCTGTTAAGAAGTAAGCCCACTTATAAAGTCAAAACTGAAATTATCTATTTTGTAGGCTTACTATTTAGACTTTAATTCAGCTTTTAAGTAAATATTCTTGTAATAGTATATACAGCCACAGTCTGTTATTGATATAGGCTACTAAACCGGACATTATAATGAGGTAAATTACATTACATCTTAGTCATTACTCATTTAAATCGTTGTCATTCATTATAAATGATTCGAGATAAGCATCGAAATTCCAAGTCGTCCCATGTAGTTGGTACACTTTTCAGGGAAAGAATAAAAGTGTGGAAAAAATAACAGATTATGTGATCTCTTAAAGAATAGGCCGAAATAACCAGACATATTCAGTTACCGTGGACTTTAATTTAAAACATACAAAACAGTATTTAACATTTTCCTGATTTTATTATTGAAGTAAAGATTGTTCATTTTAGTTTAGCATGTCCGGAATAATTGTTCCTACAGGTGCAAAATTTGAAGGTGTCAGAGATTTGAATACAAGTCATTTATTTGCTAGGAAATGGCAAAGAATAAGTTAAAAAAAAACAAATAGCTACTAAAGTCGATGATGCTGTAGTTTGTGGATTTAAAGCCATAGCTATGGCCAAAATGTATAAGGCAGGTAAAGAACATAAAAATATTTCGTCTAGCGCTTTGAAAACGGAGGGAGAGAAAATCGCTTAAACAATGCACAAATTAGAAACTATTACTCGCTTGAGCCATTAAAGGTTCAGAACTAAATAACTTGAGGGAGTGAAAGCCAGGGTTCAATAGCATTAGAACGCAGATGATTAAAGATGTTAGGATTTTTGTGGCTAGACATTTTTTGGCATATATAGTTTTAGCCAATAGAGAGCAAGGGAAAAGAGGCATTCTAGCTGTAAAATGCGATAGTGTCGTTCATAGACCTACTGAAGAAGATCGAGAAAAACCGTTACACGTTTTAGGTTTCGATAGAGTTGCTAAACAGTTATTTCTATCGGTACCTGTAACAGGTGATGTAGTTAATTACCCTATAACAATTTTTACAAGGAACCTTGTAATTACATGTCGTAATGATCATAATCAGTCAGATGGTGGAGTTAATTCGGTTTTTTCATATAAATGGGTTACAAGCTTTGTAGGATAATATGTATACTCATCATCATGACAATAGAATGTTTGTATTAGTAATTGTAACAATTGTCTAAAAGTATGATTGTCCAGGTATAATTGCTTTGATGGGATATCAATATAATATGTTATTAGCTCAAAATGAATTTTATTACCGATAAATGTAAAGTTTTCAGATATTTATTACCATAAATTAAATTATTTATGAGCTAAAAATCTATATTTGCCTCCATAAATGCAAACCCTCACCCACTTATTACACTCTCTGATATTCTACTATCGCCACCAATCCACCCCCCTTTTATTTGAAAGTAGGCTTTTGATTGAATTGTGCGACAACACGAATATTTATGGCGGATTGTAAATGTTTGGTGTCGGCACATATTTTGGACTGCATAAGTAATCCTGTTTCATTGATGTGTAGGCGATGGAATCGCATGTAATATGAAAACCTTATATTAATTAAAGAGATCTTTAAACATACCACAAAACCCTAAAAATTACACACACTATTTACTATGACATAGAAAACATACCAACACAATCATCAGAATTAACCCTCCGAACACAACTATAACACGGAAGATATAATAGGGATAATTTGGTTCTCTACCATACATACTTAGTGAAGTTACCGTATCGTATGTTTATAAATGTCGTGAAAAAGAACACACATATCTGCAGGCAGCAAGACCACCCACACACACACACACAACACTTTACCCCTTCTCCCCACCATTCGCTTTACCGCATCGAATCAATGTCGCGATAGTGCTATGGCTTACAAAAACGAATTATTATAGCGTTCCAATTTTGTTCGCCCAAATCTTATAATGTTTTTAAATTGCTCAAATATTGTATCTATGAGAAATGCCCTGTTGATCAATTTCATAACGTATCTTTGCGGCTTTTGCTGAAACAGCATGAGAACAATGACTAGCCAATCTTATAGATCTTTTGTTCCACGTGCTGTGTGCGCCCCGCACGATCGACAAACATTCGGACGGAGCGACTTTGAATACACCACGTTGTGTTTGCGTGTATATTAGATGGTTGGTTTTGTTGCGCACCAGGAGGCGATGCTGCTAAAGGTGGGCGCGCGCTATCCCGTATAATTATCTTCATGGCCGACACTATATCATACACTGACCATCAATCTTAAAAACTATTCCTTGTTTTTAAGATAACAATTAATGTTATTGCCTTGTGCGCTTAGAAAGCATTACAAAATGTATGGGTTAGACAGGTAATCGGGGAAAAAGGGGTTCCTTCCCCACAGGTCACTAATTTCTTTATCTCGGGCCCGTCAATCCTCGGAGGATTATTGTAGGTCCTTCATTCCTTCTACTCGACTATGTTTTTCGCAGTCCCGCTAATGTGCAGGCTCGGCCGCCGCCTCTACTCGACCAATGAGGGGTGTTTATTGTGATGTTACGGCATACTTTCGGTGTTTTCAGGGCTATTCTATGGTTATCTATTCGTTATATTGAACAAGGAATCGTATTAAATACTGATGTCCAAGATTGTATTATATTCTTACGGAAAAGTTTCAGAAGTCTTTTGCCCCGTAAACTTTGCCATGTGTGCAGAGGATATGTTTAAGGATTGGAGTTGTTTAGGTCGATTTGTTTATGTCTATATGCCCTTTACTCCCCCCGGTCTTTATTCTTTTTCATATATTTACTGTTTTAGAATTTTTAAAACCAACATTTGTTGGTAGCGCAACCCCTCTAACACAAATAGTCTGCTCATCTAGGTGTGATCGGACGTAAACATGAAATAAATTATTCTTATATGAGAGGATCTTAGAGACGGATTATGCACTAGAGTCGGGTTTAATTGGCCGATCTCTTTATTACGCGCGCAGCAGAGTATGCTTCTCAGAGAGCTAACTCTCCGCGAGTGGTGGAGAGAATCGAGCGACAGCCTTTAAATTGATAATAGAGAATAGCAGAGCGTATTTCACCTGTTAGGATTAGCTGACCGATTTGCGGTGATATTAGCTGAGGGCTCCCTTTTGTTTCAAAATCTAGTCCTAATCTGAGAATTCATGAGATACCTATCAATATTGGATAGACCATGTATTTGATTGATTCTACAACTTAGAAAATCTATGGGTTTGTTAGTATAAAAGACTCTGTTTAAAATAAACCATAGAATAAGAGAATTATCTAAGAATGGCAAAGCTAATTGTGTACCTACTGCAGAACATGCTCGTGAGTCGCAGAGTTGCTTTCGGAATGACTCGGAATGATTCCATGGTCTTAGAGTGGCAGAGATTGACAGGCTTTTATAAGTTTATTATATAATACACGAGACTGGTGTAATGGGAAGCAATAAGCGTTGACTCCCTTTTCAGTTGTGCTTCATCAGGACGTTGTGAGATTATAGAGGTACAGAGTCACGTGGCTCCGATATTGTATGACTGCCGGATAAGCAAACATCTTACATCCGCACCGATTATGTACAAGGCGGATGACTATGTCACAGGAGAAAGCATTATATGAGATAAAAGAAGAATAAAGAGTTGAGTTGATTCGTATGAACAAAGATGGTTTGAGCGTTACTGAATATAAAATACGGGTTAATGCGAATGGGAAACCATTGAAAAAGTAATAGCAAAGTACGTTCAATGACATTTCTATTATTGATGATTATGATGTAACAATTGAGGGAAGATAGAAAGTTAAGGTTAGGCATTTATGTTTTAAATTAGAATTGCGATTGTAGTGGCCCATTGGAAACTCCAATGTTATGAGTGAGCTCTATATGGAGGAAGATATAAAACAGTACCCTTTGTCTTACTATTATCTCCTTTACAGTACGGAAAAAACGATTAATAATTAGAACTGCTTGATGTAGTTTTAATCTTATAAATGTACTTCCTTGGTTCAGAAAAACAGCCAAGCAGCTATTATCCCTCATTAAGTGGTGAGTCTATACCCATAAAATAATATTAAGTCGGGTGATCACAAACCCTCTCCATGTTCTAGTTGAATGATATTCAGTAGAGGAGATTTAATTAAGGAAAGTATTTTGGGTTAGTATTGTCTGGGTCCTTCCACCTAATAAGTCTATATGCCAGTTCTACCAGGAAGATACGGATGGAAGAGACTCGGTGTTCACTTATATGTATGCAGTGAACATTGTGTCAAGGAAAATTCGAAGTCACATGGAACAGTATGTTATAAATCAACACAAGGCGACAACCGTGTAATTATTCAGTAGTGGTGTTATAGTATATATACGTTATACACCAAGGTAAGTAGGAATTTGCATTAAAAGATAAGGGAAATATTCAAATTGCAACATGTTACGTTTTTTAAACACCTCAAGTAAGGATTGAGTTCACTTGAGTATATAATTAAGATTTTCACTAAAGATAATAAGTTAATGATATAGGCAATCAGTTTACGCAGGTCAAGGTAAATACACAGTGAGTTTACAGATTATGTATTTATTCCAATGTTCAATCAATTTCTAATATGGGAGATTTGAAAGAATTCGAGGGGGTGAAACTCGACTTAGATAGATTAAAGATAGAGATAGAAATGGCCGGTGGTGACTTTCGACATTGTTTCAATGTAGGTTCAGAAAATTATGCCTTAATTTCTTTAAGAAAATTCGAATTTATAGTCACTGATTAAATTCTAATTTCATTGTGAAGATATAATCTGTGAAACTGATGCTGAGAGGGTATTTGAGATTGTTTAAGGATTAAGGAGCAGTTATTTAGAGAGTATCAAGGATGTTCTCCTTAGTAGTGTTATAGTAAGAGGTATATAGTTTCTGTGAAGTGATATACTTCTCTTGCAGAGTCCAATACAAACCAGAGCACATAAGATATATTGCTATAGCTGGCTTTTCACTACCGCATTCATTTCTTAAGAGTTTAGAATAACTATATTAAATTTTCTTTTTAGTTGTTGTGCTTTATGGAAAGTCTTATACTGTGACACAGATAGCTGTGTCTTTGTAACATTGGAGGGAGAAACTGAAAATATAAATGGAATGATGGTTATATATAAAAAAAAAAAAAAATACTGATCTCGCTGTAGGGAAATTTTTGGTAGAGATTAACTGAATGAAATGGAGAGTATAGGCTATTATTATGATTTGACTGGATGTACGTTTATTGTAGGTACAGGTGTATCCTAAATCTTACGCTATAATATATCGCTAACGATAATGTATAAAAAGAGGAACGGGTCCAATATAGTAATATACTAAGATTTCAAATCACATAATAAAGGCTAAAGGGTTAACATTAAACAAAACAACTAGCGAAATAAATTTAACTTTAACATTAATGCTGAAAACGGTTATAAATATAACATGGATGATATTGTAAATATTTGTATTACATTGAATGTTAAATCTTGGAACATATAAAGATGATTATATTATATATTATGTTATTATACTAATAATTTAGGTGATTTATAGGGGTGGGTGTATAATTCACTTGTCAATTAATAGCTATGAGGAAATGAGAACAGTGAAGAGGTATTAGGTACAGAGAGTATATTTGCATTATAGGTAACGCTTATCATAAGAGGATTGAAAACAACAAAACCCCTCATGGTAGAAATTAAAGATAAAAGATATTAAGAATTATTAAAATAAAATATCCTACAATGAGTATTTTGTAAATGAGCCGAATTAAAAAAAGTGCAAAATAATGAAGATTCGCTAAATTACTTAAAGAGATTGAGGAATGATCTGTCAATAGCGTTAGGTCTTATTTAAAAAAATCAGCGCGCACAAATTTATCCAAGTTATGGTCTTCAGGAGGAATCTTCCTATTCGCCCTTATATTAGTGTTAAAAGAAATGACCAAGTTCGCTATAATAACTGTTAATTTATATATTTTTTTCTAAAATAATATAAAATATGTTAAATATATATAATATATATTATAATATGATATATTAATATATATATTAATAATATAATTACTAGAACATTTTGTATTATTATAATTATATATATACAATCTGTAATATTTATTTAAAATATATCATATATATACATATGTTATATATATATTATATATATATATATTATATAATATATATAGTTAATAATATATTATAATATAATATTATTATATTATATATATTAATATTTAATATATAATATATATATATTAAATATATAGTATTATAATATTTTAATGTGTATGTGTTTATTTTTATATATAATAATAGTATATTTAATATAATATATATATATAATATTATATATATGATATGATTTTATTATTTTTTTTATGTTTGATATTTTATGATTTTTTTTATTTAATAAATGATTTAAAACAAAATCTTTTTTCTTTCATAAATCCTTATCATAAAAATGAAGTAATAAAAATAATATAAATAAATAAATAGAATTATGATTTTTGTTGTTTATGTTTATACCTAAAATGTATAACTCGAAATGTGACGTAAATTCAATGAGGTCAATATGAATCAATATTAGATCATTATAGGATGGTCATGAGGTGATTAAGTAGTGATAATGACTGTTCGTGTGGCAATGGTGTGTTTGTTTTTTAGATATTTTTTAATTACTGATATTACTGATTTTTAGCAGTAATGTAAGAAACTAAATAATTTTTAAGGTAAAAAATTTGACCTTAATCAAATTAGAATCAATAGATCACAGGTAGATGGTCAGGAAGGTAGATGGATGGTTTTTGATTTAGTGATTATTACTGCTTTAGATAGTATTTAGGGTATGTAGAACGTTACAATTTTAGTAAATAAATTTGACCTTTAATCAATTATATATATTATTTAATACTATTAATTACCAGATTAAAGGTAAATCACGATACATGGAACCTAAGGTGTAAGGTATGGTTGTGTGGTATTATGATTTATGTATGATTTTAACTCCTTTAGGGTATGTATAAAATGCAAATTTTTTATATAATTCACAAAGAGATAATAATATAATGAAATTATATATATAAATAAATAACTAATAATAATAAATGAACTAATCATTATACTGACTAAATAAATGCAATATCATCGCATATTTGATACATGTATTAAAAAACCATTTGTTATAATCGATCTTCATAAGACACTGGATAATTAATTAGCTAATGTTTAACAAGAGATATCAATTAGTGATAATAATACATTAATTAATAAATATTAAATTTTATAATTTAATATATAGTGATTCATACATTATATTTTAACATAGAATTGATTCTTAAATTTTAGCAAAATAGTTAATGTATAAAAAACTAATAATGAATAATAATAATATGTCAAAGTCAATAAAAAATGATGCGTCAAATATTATTTTATTGAAACACGTTGGAAAAAGCAAGACTCGCTTGTTTGGAAGGGAATTCTTAGAACTGAAAACATATTATTCTACCGGACCCTGGCGGTAAGGGGCGGAGGTGATGCCGGACCAGAGAAGCCGGAAGCGGAGCCAAGAAACCGGAGCCGAAATCGTTGGCCAGAACGGAGGCGGCGCAGGAATCGGAAGTTAGCCATTCATGCCTATAGTAAACCAAAGGACCCTAATCAAAAGATATGAACGCGAATGGTCGCACACAGTATCAATAGGTTTGATTACTTTCAGTTTCATTTACTCCTTCCGCCGGAGAAAATGCTTAAGCAGACGAAGGAACGCAGAAGGGTTTAAAAAAAACTCAGAAGTGTTTCCTGAGGAATGAATTTCGAACCTAATAATAATAATAATCATAATAATAAGAATAATAATAATAAAATAATAATAGATAATTATAATAATAAATAATAATATGTCAGGTGTGGTGCGCTCTCACGCGCTGGAACGTGAATCTCGTCTGCGTACGAGATTACGTCATCAACAGCTCGAACCTAATGGCTATTTAGCCTAAACTCATCCGGCTCACATCACGCAACAGAAGACGAACGAAAGCGCATAGTCGGCGTCCACCCTCGGGGTGACCCCCCTCTATATACCTATCCTACAGACTGAAATTTACACAAGAATTCGTCCTTTCCATTACATACCGATTATATTCCAAGGTTTAAACAAGTAATCTCTTATACTTTTTAGAGAAAAAGCTTCCAACGGTCCCGAAGCGTAACCAATACTCCAATACGATAAAGAAGGCAAATTTAAAACTAAGTATCCTGAGCTGAGCATAGACAATAGAAGATATAGTATGATATATATATATATATATAGAGATATATAGATAAGATATAATAGGAGATAGATAGATAGAGTAGATAGATAGATATAGAGAGTAATTAGTTATTTATGCCTTCTACACACGCAACAAATTAGCTCACATAGTGACTCAAATTAAAAATCACTACAGCTCAATAACAGTGTAGGGAGTAAGAGTAGGCATTATTCAATCAAAACTAAGATCGGGAGGCGAAGGCAGGGCTCAAGCATAGACTGAGAGCAACTCTAGCTCACTTAAGATACTAGCGTAATATGCCTACTAACTAGGAAAGCAGACATAGACAATAATAGCATTTATACAATAGACCATATATAATAATACTACAAGCTAATCACTCAAGCATATATAAATTGCTATTTTATCGTAATACGTATCAAGAAACCTAAGTTTTAAGTAAAGCCTCGATTAGTTCATTATTTTTATGAGCATAAGTACAGAATTCCACCTACTACTACCTCACTAACTATATATATAGCATAACAATAAGCCACAGCGTACTCAATAGGGATCTAACGTAGCTTATATATATATCTATTTATATATTTTAACTAACTCGACGACAATAAGGTAACAAAATTACAAAAACTAAAATATACAAACTCTCCGAAAGGACAATGTTAAATAGCGGGTTCATACTACCATTAAAGATCAGGGGCACTAAATCGGGACAAGGGTTCAAAAAAAAGGTTAAACTGCTCCACGGCATACAAACAGGGCAACACACAACACGGAATGCCATTTACCTCTCTATAAGCAACAGCAACAACATACACAAAACAATTCACTCATAATATAACTATAACATAGACATATAAGAAATCAAACGTGTGAATAAGCACGGCACCCCATAAAAAGCTGATAATGAAGTAGTAATACTACAGATGATATCACAAAGGCGTATATATATTAGTATATATATAATATTTTTAACAACAACAACTAAATAAACAGTACAGACAACAGGCTATAACGAATAAACTAACATGACTAACTATATATGAATAACAACTAAAACTAAGACACTTAATGAATGAAACCTTGACAATCTATGTAATTAAATTCGCACTTCGTTGAACCCAAAAATACTAATGTAAAAATTTATTTGAACCTGATGAAGTGCATACAAAGGGCTATATATACTATATATTTAAATTCAGATACAAACAAACATACAATCAATCACACGTATATACAAAATACTATCCGTAACTAAGCTATATATATATATATTATACGAGCCAATATTTGCTAGATCACTGTACACTCTAGTTGAACTCATATCTTTAATACTGAGCAAAGAATTTATCTACCGATATCGCAGAATAAAATTAGTACTACAGTCACAAAAAGTAGCATAAGTTTGTACACACCTCTATTTTAAAGTTTAAGAATAAGAATATCTTAGAGTGTTCGTGGCGAAGACAGTGTCTGGAATTAGTGGCTCACGAGAAAGCTTGCCACTAAATAATTTTTACTTAAAACCAAACCTAACACTTAACTATATTCTAAGCAACTTAAGAAATTTCATTCGAAAACCTAACTAGAATTCTTTTAATTCAGCGCACAAAGTTCCACAGCAAAACAAGTCACTAGACTCAAACAAGATAAAAAAAACAACTCACGAAATCGTAATACTGTGCACCTCACCCTTTAAATAAGCTATGTATAAAGGTTTATTAAAACAGTATATATATATATAAGTCACAGAGTGACTAATTATATTTGAATACATAGTAACTAAATCACGCGTATAATATAAAACAGCTATATATATATATATATATATAATAGTATAATATATAAAATAACAATTATACTCAACATTATACTATAATAACATAAACTACTAAACACAATCATAATATATATAACTCAACTAAATCAGTAATACAACAACAAGACAAAATATAACAACTATTGAATGACCTATTACTCTCTGTAAGGAGTTGCAAAGCCCCAAATGATCGTAATTCGGGAGCCGTCCTAGAAATGAACGTTTTTCACAAACGAGCCAGCTGAGCACAAGGTACTGGTTCTTGTTCTCATTAGCACGATATCCACCTACATCAATAGAAATTACACCTAATCCTATAGTGTCATAACCCTATGTTATAAGGTTATGGGGAGCATACGCAGTTACGTATAGCCTATATTAGAAGGTGCTAGAATGCTTCCTTCTACAGTTAGAACCCCGCCCACCACTTTTCTAGCCGTAACGGTATAATCCTACGTCATACAAATACAGCCTCAATATTGCGATGTTATATCCGCTTTATGTTATAAAACGCTACGGGTTATTCGAAATTTGGTTATGCATACTCTAAGGTGCTAGTATGCTATCCTTCTCATGAGATTAGTTACCCCGGACCCCCCTTACATAACAGGCTCTCTAGCAATGGTGTTATCCTACGTCGATAGAAAACACTTAATATTGGTTGTCAACCTTATGTTTATAAAGTATGGGGATTCTCGATTGGTGTAAGCTCTTAAGGTGCTACGGACTGCTTACCTACTACTGAAGTTAGCACCCCGAGCGCCCTATACTACTACAACCCCTTACTAGTAGCGATGTTCACACTATGCTCGCCGGGAAACAAACATATAATGACCAGCACAGTTTTAATTATGGTTTAGTATTTTAGGTATAGTGAAAGTTCGAATCCCCAAGTGGCTCTCTCATAATTTGAAGAAATCCGATACAGACAACTAGACGTCATTAGCTGTTAGACGATCTAGATATTTTACCACTTACCCCTTTCTGAATTCTCTTAATGACAACCCATAATACAACACTATTTTTGTATATCTCGAGAGCTAATGAGCCCCAGAGACTCAGGTCTGGATCTTGAACAGCACTAGTATGTTCTCTGAAGCTAATTGCCCGAGAACGGTGGGGACGTTTCAAGACCGTTACAGTTTTAGGAACGCACCAACATGCGTTTTTTGTGGCCTTACCCTTCATCAAAAAACCTTTTCTTCGGGTGTCCAAAACAGGGGAAACAACAAGAACGAAACATCAAAAATAGCAGACATGATCCCAAGATATGTGGATTACTTTCCCGAATAGCAAGCAGAGTCCCATGAGCCCAGCAGACCATTGGTACCATGCTAATGAGCTCTCTCCAAAATAAGGTTGTATGCAACGCCTATATACAGACAGATTTAACAAAAGGGGCCATCAATTCTTAGCAAAAGAGATGTGATGTGAACAACTACGACTAATCCCATCTTAACCAAACACCTAGGCACACCGTCACTTCAAATATTCAATAATAGACAACTCTCTCTATATAACTTTCATTCAAAAAGTCTTTCTATTCATCTCCTATCCACTCGTGTGCCAACGACTTCACACTTCATTATTTCTTACAGTTTGAAAGATCACGCACTCAATGCCAAATAGTTAGTGTTAAGTACATGTACATGTACCAGTTAAGTACATGTAATAATGGGTATAGCTTTCAATTCTGGTGTTAGAGAGCTTACACAGAAAAGCATGAAACTGTGTTTAAAGACGAGTCTCACGATCTCTCCGCAAGTATATGCAAGTAGAGAGTTGAGAAGAGCAATTTCCGTTGTACTATCGATATTATAAGGAGAATGGTGCAACAGTTCAGCAGACATGGAGGGATTCGAGAGAGTCGGTGAAACCGGATGAGTTGATAATGAGAAAGAGCGAAATGGTTGAGTAAAATCCTCCTAGATAATTTGAAGCATACTCCACACAAGGACGGATAACACCCATGTTGGTTAGAACCACAAACTGGGGAGTTGTAAAGTACAAAGTTAGACACTTCAGAACAACCAAACTCTTAGAAACTTGTTTGGTGAGAAAAACTGTGTGAATTCTTTAAGAAAGATTACGAAATCGGAAACACCAAGAACATGGAGAGAATAATAACTGAATTGTGTTTCCTCTAAAAATATGTTGTAGTTGTGTAGTAAATTATGTCAAGTAGATAGAAGAAATTATATAATGGTGCTTATGAAATTGAATTTGTACTTTTTATGCTACGTCCCTGTCGATTCTAATAAATATATGGCTTGGAAACAAAGAAGGAACCTCAACAAAGTTTGTTTAAAAGAACCAAAAGGAACATCCTCAAAGTGGAGGGGAATGTCAGTTGCGGTAAGAATTTATGTCTAGCTTCGTTATTCTTTATTTATTGATGACAATTTGTCCCACTTAGTGATATAATGCCACTCTTTTTATGATTTTACCTTTGTATTTAATTATTAAACATTAAATTTTCTCTACCCAAACTAAAAATTTGAGACTTATCAGCTATCAGTTGCTCCAAGGCAGCCCTCCTAACATTAGCTAGTTGTTACTGGGTGGGATGCCTTCTTAAAATAAAAGGTGCAATGAAGGATTAAGCCGTCGGCATAAGAGAATATAGGCATTGAAGGGAAATATAGTTTATTAATGAAAAGCTGGAATGAGGTAGGGATAGCACTAGATCTATGAATTCATCTTTTATGCCGATTTCAATTATGATTTCGGCTGTATCATTTCAAAATGTTCTTGTTCCTGCTCCTGCGTGGGCTCCGGCACCGACTCCGGCTCCGGGTCCGGCTCCAGCTCCGGCTCCGGCTACAGCTTTGGTTTCATTTACATTTCTAAAATTCATCTTTAATTCTAGAATATACAATATATGAAGCATTTGAAAAACAATGCTTTATTACAAACTCATTTACTTTGTATTCACAATTAGAAATTTTTTTTTTCTGATCCGGATCAACGGCTTATGCTTCCTGCTATGAACTATGACTACAGTGATTCCAGCTCTGAATCTAGCATAAGCTCAACAGTTCTGAATTTGACATAACCCACTGAGGAACACTACTATTGATAGCTTAGAAAATAAACTGTGGCTGTCCTCTCTCTCAACAGTTAATATAGTTAATAAATAAATGAGGTTATAAAGAAATTTACACAACCCGAAAGAGGAAAGCTAGAAATCAAAACTGTGTTAATTTTATCGAAGGATTCGCGAAAATACCAAAGAGCAGAGGACCAAAATTCAGAAAGAAGGAAAAGAAGATTACATCGAGCATTTCTTTTGGAAGCCATACTGGCAATTTGAGAATCTGAGCTTATAATAACTAAAGATTTTTTCCAAACTTTTCGGGTTGGAAAGAAAAAGTGTTAAAATGATAGCTTTGAAAACTACTGTAGGGATGCCGTCAACACTTTACGTCTTCCTAGTATTAAAGTCAGAGAGAACAATAATCATATTATTAGAAGAAACCGCAAATGCTAGACATAATAATTAAGTGGCGAGAGATGGAGCGAAGGAGAGGTGTAAAATTAGAGGCAAACTTTTTATCTAAGAGTTCAGCGAGGTCTACTGTTGATATTGTAGGTATAGAAAGCAGTGTAACTGTAGGAAGAAACAAGAGGAGGGAACGTGAAAGAAACAAAATTTCAGTTTACATTTTCTGAAAAGTGACAGAAAGAGCTTCACAAAGAGGAACCAAAAAGATCATTACATTTTCTATGGAGAAACGAATTTTTATATATATATATATATATATATTATAGTATATATATATATGAATATATATATATATTATATATATATATATATATAGATAATATTACTATATATATATATATAATATATATATATATATATATATATAGTTTATAGTATATATTATATATATATATAATTATATATATATATATATATAATATATATATATATGATATATATATATATATATTATATATTATACCTATATAATATATATATATATATATATATATATATGAGTGTGACTAGTATATATATAATATATATATATATATAATATATATATATTATATATGATATAATATATACTATATACTATACACAAGGCCGTAGAACAGAGGGGGTTCGAGGGGGTTCAAACCCCTCGAAATTATTTAACCGATCAAAATTTTTTGACGGCTTAAGTGTCTCTAATTTTAATTTTAATAATATAATAATAAAAAATAATGATTTCAATGAAAGTTAAATTAGGAGTATACTATTAAATATATACAGGGTAGGTGAAAAGTTAAGATGGATATTGCCACGATCAAGATAAATTTTTAAAATATTTGTTGAAGCTTTAAAAAACTTGAAGGGATTTAGATATTAAACCTTCTTAAAAAAAACTCGGATTTTTTGATGCTCTGTAATCAACAAAGCAAATTTGTTTTAATGTATTATATAAATATGATGATGATGTAAATGGCACACTTTAATTCGTCCTACACTTCTTCACCATGTTTGTACGATCCACATTTGGTACGTCTCCATAATTACGTGACAGCGAATGCTGCTCTTCACACCATGTAGAAATGTGATGATTTGCTGTTTTGAAAGAATTTGTCAAGCAAACATCAGGTTGACATTTGTTCAAAGTATTTGGGAAGCGTAACATGCAGAACTTCTAGCTTTTCTGCTCAATGAAGAATGAGAATGCCTCATGTGGAATCAATGGAAAAAATGATAAAGACCACATTGCAATTACAATTTCTTTTCAGGATTGAATTGTTAAAACCAGTTAGAGGGCAAGTTCGTGATCCCTAGATTCATACTAATGCTAAATCATTTGTGAGTTAGTCAGTCATTCCACATCCGATATCTATTAAAAAATAGTTCGAATTTTTTCACTGAATATTTTTGGATTGTTAGGGATTTAACATTTAACTCACACCAAAACTGTGAACTGACCAAAAAAAAAAAAAAAAAATAGTTTCCCTGTACCTTCTTTAAAAGAGGCGCTCCAAAAGATTCTTGTTTCAATATTCTCTACAGGAAGATTGAAAGCCTAACAGAACTGAGTCTTTTAAAGGGTTTGTGCATAGCTACATCAATTTGTAGCGTCGGAGGAATATTATCGTATCATGTTTCGTGTAAGAAAATTAAGAAACAAAGAAATTTTATATGTCAACAAAATCGCTATATCTTTATTTGTATATTTGATATAATTAGCTGATAATGCTGTAGAAGTTCATTTTATTTCCCTTATTATTTGAAGTAATATATATATAGTGGTATGATATCTAGGACTATCGCTATCATATAGTTATTACATCAGTGATAGATTAGTCGGTATCATAGTATTAAGTATTTACTATAATAATATAAATTGATATATGAGTAGTATAAGTTAATGCTGATAATCATATGATATATATTGATATAATTATATATAGATATATAGTATATATATAGTATATATAATATATATATATATATACATAGTATATATATATTTTTGTATTATATAATATATATATAATATATATAATATATATACATATATATGTATATATATAAATTATATATAATATGTAATATAGTATATATATAATAGTATTTATATATAGATGATATATTATCATATTACTGTTATATCATAGCTGGGCAATGCCCGCAAACGATTTTCGGCTATTCGGCTAATCGGCTACGCCGCACTATCAATTCCTATAGCCGTAGTCGTAGCCGAAATTTTTTTTTAAATAGTCGGACAAGCCAACGACGCACTGCATTTTTCCCCAGCTTTCGTTTTGTCTTTGGAATTTTTTTAAATTAATTAAGTGAACCCTAACTCCGTTCTCCCTGATGACAAGTCACTTTCGAAAACGGGTTTTATATTGGGTATGCAATAAAGGCGTGAGGCATTGTAGTGAAATAAGTGTGGTAATAAGTATTTTCAAGTCTTAAGGTTCTATCTAATCGAAATAATGATCTGGCATCTGTTTTAACCAATGAAAATTATTTGTAGCATTAAATTTTAACCAATGAAAATTATGTTTTGAGTTTATTTGGCTTTTATTCTTGGCGATTTATTATTTTTATTAATTAGGTTATTATTATATTATGGTTACTAGAGTAATTCAAAGTAATTAATAATTAATAGTATTGAGCGTAATTTCGGACTGATAGTAGTTACTAAGTCCCAGATTGGGTGTCCGTCGGTAAAAAGAGCGGATCGATCGCCAGCCGTCTATAATATATACACTATATGATATATATAATATATTATATATAATATTATATATAATATATAGTTATATATTATATATATATATATATATATATATATGTATATAGTATAAATAGTATATATTATATATATATAATATAAAGTATATATAATATATATAAAAATAATGTAGTATATATATATATATACATTATATGTTTACTATATAGATAATTAATATTAGTTATATATATATATATATATATATATTATATATATATAATATATATATATATACTATATATAATATATATATATATATATATTATATATATATATATATATATATTATAATATTATTATTAGATTTATTAATTTATCAGATACACTAATTTAATTTAAATATTTGTAATAAAGTATAAACATAAAATTATTAAAATAATTAAATACATGGATAAGTTTGTGACTAGGACCAGAGGTGTTTCTGGAGACAGTTCAGCCGCTGCCAGTAGTAGCTTAAGGAGCAGCTCTCCCATTTTAAATGAGAGCTGTGACATGGACAGCCAAAGATCTCTTACTGATCCTGTCACTGTAACCCTTGATTGTGAGGAGACGAGGGATCCTGGAAACCAAGGCCAAGAGGGCAACGAGGATGCCGTCAAAGAGTTGAAAAGCTATTTGCTCACTCTTGAGAGGTAAGAAACTCGCCTCCATGCTATAGTAAAGACTAAAGACTAAAGACTAAAGAGCATAGTAAAGAGTAAAGACTATAAAGTAACCAAATTAAATCTTTAAATAAAATCTAGTAAATTAACTTTTTTTGAATTTTTTCATGATTGAACATTTAAATATGAAATTACAATAGTCAAATTCAAAAAAATTAAAAACTTCTATTTATTTCAGTTTCTTCATCTTTGAAAAATTTTTGAGGACTGATGAGAAAGTTGATGGGGTGTCTCTTAGGAAGATTCACACTGGTGTTGCCAAGTGTAAACATCCTGCCTGCAAAGGGAAGAAGGGGCTTTCCTACAGCACCCAGACAAGGTCCCACCTCAAGCAGCATTACAAGCATGTAAGTTTAAATAATTATTAATTAAATAATTTAGATAAGATCACAACAACTAACTGGTGTTGCTAGTTAATTAGTTATCAAGATTTAAACACTCTTGTATAAAGTCTTGATACTTTATACAAATGTTATCAAAGAAAATTAAAAAATTTGTAATTAAAGTTTGTATTATTTTTATATACCAGATGCACAATGACCTTCTCCCTCACCTCTCTGCAGCCATTGAAGGGCTTAGCAAGCGCGGTCGCTCCAGTTCAAGGGAGAGTGAGTCTCGCAAGCGTCAGATGTCTCTGGATGAGAGCTTCAGGTCAAAGTTCAGCCAGCAGAGAGCAAGACAAGGTTACACCAGGTGAAAAAATTCAGAAACATAATATTAGTTATTTTAATTGAACTCAATTTTTTTTAAATAGGTATATGAGCGACTTAGCGTCTTCACGTTTTAAAAATATTTTTATTAAAAATTTAAAATATATTGATTTATTAACTTAATTACTTTTTCATCATTAGGTGGTTCATTCATTCAATGATGCCACTGGATTTAGCTGATGATCCTTACACGAAGGAGATGTTTTACCTCATTAATCCCGAGTTTCATCCCACCTCAAGGAGGACTTTGAGCAGGGATATTGAAAAGCTGATGCAAAAGGGGAAGACTCGACTGATAAACAACCTCTTCCACCAGAAGTGGGTGGCCACTACAGCCGACAGTTGGACCGCCCACAATAGGTCCTTCTTGGGAATGACAGTCCACTGGATTGACAGGGTCAACCTCAAAAGGTGCCATGCAACTTTGGCGGTCAGGGAGGTGAAGGTAAGAAAATTAAAAAGTTAAATTTTGTCATTTTATACCTTAGTCTCATAACCATAAGAACATATGAGGTGTAAATATTATTTAATTTACAGACTAAAACAATAAAATTATTGTCTTTAGGAAAGGCAAACTCACCAGTTACTGGGGAAACTAATCACAGAGATTCATCATGAGTTTAGCATCCACGGTAAGGTGAAGGCCACCACTACGGACAATGGCACCAACTACGTGGCAGCCTTCAACGCCTTTGGTGAGTCCAACCAGGACCAGGAGAACCTTCCTATGGACCCTGATTATCCTGACTTGGAGATTGTGGATCTCCAGGAGCTCCTGAGGGCTGAGGGTGACAACCCAAGTCTGCCGCCTCAACACCGCTGCAGGTACTTAGAATTCGCGAAAACTAGTGCTAAATGCTACTAATATATATTAATAATATTATTAAGTAATAAGTATTAACAAATAAAGATTTGTCATTTAAGATTTAACTAATAATCTTTGAATTTCTTGAATTAAATATCTTATTGTTTCAGTGCTCACACACTCAATCTGTTGGCGACAACAGATGTGAGTGATATACAGGGCTGGAGCAAGGGGGGCTCACAGTGGAGGAGGACCATAGCTAAGATCCAGGCCCTGTGGAACCTTCAGAACAGGGCCCCAGTGGTGGCCAACCAGATCAAGATTGTCGCCAAAAGAAAACTGAAGACTCCTGTGGTGACAAGGTAGTAGTAGTTACTATTAAAAAAAGAAATTTAGCGTAAGAAATTGTTGCCGATTAATTATAGACAAGTTCATTTTATAAGTTTTTGATATTTTATATAAAGTTATATTTATTTCTGCAGATGGAACTCCCTATATGATAGTGTGATGGTCCTTCTGGAGGTTTTAAGGGTCGAAAACCAAATGGATGCCATAAACACCATCCTCATCAAGCAGCCCAAGGGAGGTTCCCCTCTCACAGAGGTAGACGTCGAGGTAAATATAAAGTATTTTTAAAGTAGCAATTGCTCTTTTAATATTTTTATTTATAATTTAATAAATTTATTAAATTATAAATCTCCTCACAAACCCAAACCCCCTCCATTAATCCCTGTTCTGTACCTGTACCATCGCTCTTGCTTGCCCAACACTCATATCGCTACTTCGTAAACAATCTCTAACTGAATATATCCACCTTTTTTTCCGGTCGTCCGACAGGCAAAACACTCTCACATGTGCTCTTATACACTTTCTTAACCAATATGGTGTTCTCCACCTTCTCCACATGTCCAAACCATCTTACAAAATCCTCATCAAATTTGGCAGTCTTTTCCCTTACCCGCAAGACACGCTTCCATGATAAACTCGTTCCTCATCTTATCCAATCTCCTAACTGCCAAGAACGCCCTCAGATTGTCCATCTGTACAACCCTCACTCTTGATCTATTCGCCCTATTCCATACAGATACCTCGCTCTCGTGCTCCCGTATTTTTATTAATAATCAATTATGCTTACGTAACTAAGCAATATATTAATTTTCACTCTTTCAGGTCATGAACGAGTACACATTGGTCATGCAGCCTGTGGCGCAGTGTCTTGATATGCTTCAGGGGGAGAAAAGGGCATACATGGGCACCCTCCTACCCCAACTTTGGTTGATGAAGACCAGCCTTGAGGAGAAGAGTGAAAATATTCATCTTGTGTATGCAAGGCCACTAGTACAGGCCCTCCTCAGTGGCTATGAAAAGAGGTTTGGCCACCTCTTTCAGAATAGGGATCTCCTTATGGCCACTGCCCTTCACCCCTCCTTCACCCTTAAGGCCCTAGAAAGCATTGCACCTGACATGGTGGAGGAGATCGGGGACAGGATTACCCGGAAGATAGGGGACTCCATCAAACCCACTGAGAAACAGCAGCAGCGTCAGCTTGGCCAGCCAACAGAAAAAGAACCCCACAATTCAGACGCACTCCTATTCAGTAAATTGTTTTCTAGAGTATTGGTACGCAGAGCAAGCCAGCAACAGGATGTGGAAATCGTCATACGAAAGTCCATGGAGGAGTGGGTGCCCTCTCAAGAAGATCCGAGCTGTTCCTGTTTCCCCAACCAGCATAGGGAGATATGGATAGATCTATTTATAAAATATAATACCCCCATTCCTAGTTCAGCAGCTGTGGAGAGGTGCTTCAGCGCGGGTGGGGACATCCTCAGGGCCAAGAGATCGTCCTTGAAGGAGGAAAGGTTTGAGGACCTTCTTTTCCTCAAAGGAAATATGGACCTCCTGCAGGAAGTGATTAGCCAGGAGGACATGGAGGAGGAAGAGGACCTATAGCTATGAAAGTATTTAACTATTTATGTAGTTAACATTTAATAAAAAAATTAAATAAATCTGTTTTACTATCTTATAAAAGGTTTAAAATGTAAAGGCATGCTTTCGTTATCGCGCAAAAGTTTACTTTGTAATTTAACGGTATCGCCGTAGGATAGCCGAATAGCCGCATAGTTAATGCCGCACTGAGGTTTTCAAAAATGCAGTCGGATAGCCGACGACGCACTAGTTAGGTGGCAAAGCCGAATAGCCGATGACGGACCTCGAAAATGTATAGCCGCGCCCAGTCTCTGATATATATATATAATATACGTATATATATATATATATTATATATAGTATATATATAGTTAGATATCATATATATAGTAT
>JABUQX010103412.1:37500-41352 GCA_015478945.1 Trachelipus rathkii
CCCAGAAGTGGGGCGGAGCCCATCAAAAGGGGCTTTTTGGTTGCCTAGAAAGGGTTTAAAAATAATCGCAGAAGACTGAAAATTGGAGGCTGGGTAGAGGAGTGGAGTCTGAGAGCGGAGGTCTTTGGAGTAGGAGTCGGGTTCGGGAGTCAGAGACCGCCCCGGAGGGGGGTTCAGTTTGCAAGCAAAAGAAAGAAATGCCATGAATGAAACAGAGGAAGAAGAAAGGAAGAAGAAGAAAGGAAGAAGGAATGAAGAAGGAAGGAGGAAGGAAGAAGAATGAAGAATGAGGAGGAGTAGGAGAAGGATTCAGAGTTGGTAGTGGCACCGGTGCAGGAGCCGATGCGGTGTTGAGTTAGTAAACATTCGTTTAATAATACAATTTCGTTACTGTTCACATAACTGCTTCTGTTCTATCATGTGCATATCGTTAATTGCATTGCATCATGCAAAGATAAACCGTTTTTCTAAATGTTGAAGGCAGACATTTACATTTTCAAATCTCATTTTCTTTTTATAAACGTTAACTAATATAATTTGTTTTTTCCTTAAACTGAAAACCATGCATATACTGAGTTTACATAGCTGTTAATTTAATAAGTCTGCTGTTCAATAGATTCTTTGTTGGACGAACTTTGTTGTTTAATTTTTTTTTTATTTTTTTTTTTTTTTTTTTTATTTAAATTTATTTTTCTAACTTTATTTTAATTTTTTTTTTTTTTTATTTTTTATTTTTTCATAATTTTTTTTTTTTTTATTTTTTATTTAAATTTACTTTTCTAATTTTATTTTTTTTTTTGAAAGAGTTTTTTTTTCCCCACATCCTATGCTTTTTTTTTTTTTTTTTTTTTTTTTTTTTTTTTTTTTTTTTTTTTTTTTTTTTTTTTATTTTTTTTTTTTTATAAGTTTTATTTTTACATTTATACTTTGTGTTTATTTTTTTAATTTTTTTTTTTTTTTTTTTTTTTTTTATTTTTTATTTATTTTTTTTTTTTATAACTTTATTTTATTTTTTTTTATTTTTTAAAACTTTTTTGTTTTTATAAAAATTTTTTTTATACTTTTCATGTTTATAACGCAAAAAATTTACTTTTTTACATACCCTAAATCAGTAAATCAGTAAAATCAAACCACCGCTCCCACCCTCCCATCCATCCCATAATCTTATTGAATCTATTGATTCAAGTCACATTTCGAGTATCCTTTTTTGATAAACATAAACATAAAATCAAGTTCTTTATCATACTGATCAAGAAATATATGCTAACGTAACAAAGTTTTCAACATTAATAAAGCTAGCATAGCATCATCTGAACTAAGAAAATAATGTACAATGACAAACCTAACAGCTTACACATGAATAAACTGTTAACATTAACAAAAGTCCCACACTTAACACCACCAGTAAAGAAACTAACATTACATGTAAAACGTAGCCTTCTTACTTTTTGAAGCATATATCTACCATATTAACGTTAAAACGTTACACTGACACAGTAACATTTAGCAAAAATTTACCACAACATTGGTTAATTATCAAACTGATCAACGAATATACTATAACGTAATAAGGTTTCCACATCATTAAAGCTAACATATTAACATAACTAAGAAGAATAATGTACAAAGATAAACCTGACACATTCAGCGTACGAATAAACTGCTACATTAACTAAAGTTCCAATAACTTAGGCAAATAGTAAGAAAACTAACATTACTGCAAAACGAACCTAAAATTCCACACTTTTCAAGCATGTCATCTAACATATCAATGCTAATTTTACATTACCAGGGCTCACAGTAATATTTAACAGATTAAAGTATCCCTGACCTATCACTATTGTAATGGAACTAAGAATAAAGTTGATACACACTGCTACACACAACACACACACACACACACACACACACACACACACACACACAACAGCAGCCCTTCAAGAAATTTCAACATCAACATGAAAATTCGATTTTATGTAAGGGTTAATAAAATAAAATTTTATTATTTACACGAAACCATATTATTCCTACAACTCAAACATGTAAATAGCATTAAACATTAATACATTAAACATAAATAAATTTTCAAAATTTCTTTAATGGAAATAATGTACCCTTATAACGCATATGATGCAGTGGCGACATGATTTTAATAAAGATTTCGCTTATCGGTTAATGTGTGCTGGAACCATTTTAGTAACCTCAACAATATGACAAGCCTCCATATTTCCCAGGCTGAAAGTTATATTAGGCCACAACTGTAACACAACCTCCTCTGTTAAACTCTCCGTGTAAATTAGGCAATTAAGGATTCTGTGACTCGTCTATTTGTGCAGCTTTTTTATGAGGTAGGTCATCGTCTAGTGCATCATCTTTATCAACAATTATCAAATTGTTTTCATTCATTGCTACACTGTAGACTACATCGCTTTATGATGTCTGGTATTCTGAGTAATTAATTGTTAATAGAAATTTTCAAGAGAACGATCATGACGTTAACTTTAACAATTTTTCAAAATTAATAGTATCCTTTGTATATTCTTTATATGATTGTAGACCTTTGGCTTTTACAATATATCTTTATAAATTCCATATCTGCATTTCTTATTCTAACAGCATAAGACTTTTATCAAGGCGCAGTAAACACAAAAGGATCGGCGTATGCCTCATGAGTAACCGGTAATCCGTGCTATTTCATCTGTTAGTGTTCACCTAAATAAAGTTCCTGTTTCAATATACTTTCATCGTGTTTCTCCCAGCGATCAAAAATACACCAGAGTCTTGGTAATCGCAGTACATGCCCTGTTTTAGTTTGAACTTGTTAGGAGCTCGTAATAATTTTATATCGTGCATTATGCAGTCGCAAACGATTGCGATAGAGGAATATTTGTAACATTTGGACGTTGCGTTCGGGCTAGTGCATCTTTTTGACAAACTGTTACATACATATTTAGCAGCCTAATTGAATAGACGGCTAGTGACTTATTTCACAGTGATTGATTTTAGTTCGCCATACTTGTTCTATCACTAGTACATAACTACAGGTCGCCTCTTGTAGGTATTTTGTGCAAATTTTTTCCCAAGAGAATTGGAGACACTTAATTTTGCAATGAACCAGCATCCCCAAGGGTTTTTCTTGATATTGTTAATATCAAGTTCGACACCTTCCTTTTCTCTGAAAAGACGGACAACTCTTTAAGTTTTTCCTCGAGAATTCAGGATCGTCTTCGTGAATATTATTTGGTGGCCCTGATGCCCTCTGTTTTTATTTTTAAAAAGTGATTCACATATCCTTCAAATAAAAACTCCTTCTTCTTTAAACAGACCAAAACTTTCAAATATTTTAATTATTTCGTACCCCATCTCTAATGCTAACCTGAATTTCAGGTGTTGTGTATAAACCTTCAATAGCACGTTCATTCTTATTATGATTGCATTTCGCACAATTTTCTTCAACACATTTTTACAGCAGAGTGGAAATATTAATTATATTTTTGACTCGTTTAGCGAGGAATGGGGATGTATATGCAGTAAAGTCTGGAGGAGGAAGATCTTAATGTAAGCTGTACGAATATTTATCATGATACCTATTCGTTAAATGATCAATGTCAGGGTACTTTATCACCTAATTAGTTTATTCAGGGGGGCCACAAGGGGTACTTCATTATCGATTCTGAACTCGAAGGGTAAATGCGATGCTATAGTACTAAAATACATGATCTTCGTGGTCCTTTGTAGTTGGAGGTATGTATGTACGGAAATGGTTTCAGTGCGGTGGCCATCCTAAACCAATGAAATTAATCCCTATTCAATTGGAGAACTCTCGGTTTTGTTAACGACATCATTGCTAAG
>JABUQX010103413.1:0-2500 GCA_015478945.1 Trachelipus rathkii
CGGCGTGATGTGGTACTTTATTTCTTTCTAGGTACCGTAGCAGCATGTGCTCGAGGAACTTTCCACTCGCGTGCCACCACCTTTAAGACGCCCTCGTAGCACAAGGGGTGCTGTGTCGGCACATGAGTTTTGTGTTGATATTAGTAACTCCAGACTAGTTCACTGCGGTGCTTCCTTCTTTCCTGCCACCTCTGTTCTGTGGAATTCTCTTCCATCTTCTGTGTTTCCTACTCAATTTAATCTCCCTCACTTTAAAGCCTGCGTCTGTGCTCATCTGCGTAATTTGCGTTAGTTGAATTTTTGCTGAGTTGAACACCCCCTCCTTGAATAGAGCTTTGCCTGTGAGTGAGTGGTGATAAATATATATATATATATATATATATATATATATATATATATATATATATATATATATATATATATATATATATATATATATATATATATATATATATATATATATATATATATATATATATATATATATATATATATATATACAAATAAAATATCTAATTAATCGTCAAGACCCTATTAAGTAGGTCAAAATAAATAAAAACCACGTCATATATTTCCTCCCTCTTTTATATCCTCTCTCGAAAAAAAAATTCTTTTTCCCCTAATAAGAGAAAAAAGTCACGAACTAATTTGGTGTTTAAGAGATGTTAATGAAAGCGTGTTTTCTTCTTTCTCCCCCGCAGGCAATTAGTTGCCAAGCGTGGAAACATCGAAAAACGAGATTGGAGACGGTGCGAAATGAGAGATCCTCGACATGACTCCTTGAAGACGGTGCGAAATGAGAGGGATCTTCGACATGACTCCTTGTAGACGATGCGAAATGAGGGATCTTCGACATGGTCCCTTATTTCAAGAAGAACCAATAGTGAAAATGTATTTTTTTTATCTTTTAATCTTTGACGGTTTTGGAATGAAATCTTCCTTCTAGAGTGAGACTAATTATAATCGTGTCACGAATTAAAGTAACGTTTTAGCCTATGATTCAGCTTCTCTCTCTCTCTCTCTCTCTCTCTCTCTATATATATATATATATATATATATATATATATATATATATATATATATATATATATATATATAATATATATATATATATATATATATATATATATATATACTAATATACTCATATATATTTACGAATTATATATATATATATATATATATATATATATAATAATAATATATATATATATATCTATATATATATATATATATATATATAATAATAATAATAATATGTATATATATATTTTTAATATATATATATATATATATATATATATATATATATACATTCATTTCCTCATGATTAGAACGTTAAAGATTTTCGATAATTATTTTTTTCTCAAGTAATTAAAATGAAGAAATTATGATTATCATTTTATATGTTAATACAGTGAAAAAAATTTAAATTACAAATCAAGATTCATAAGAGTTATTAATATATATATATATATATATATATATATATATATATATATATATATATATATATATATATATATATATATATATATATATATATAACTATATATATATATATATATATATATATATATATATATATATATAAAATAATAAATTTAATAATAATAATAATATGTATATAACTAATACTAATAATAATATATGTTAAAAAAATAAAATATCATAGTAATAATAATAAGAATAATTTAATATATATTATATATATATATGTAACATATATATACTTATATATATATTGGTAGAGGTGTTCCGATTGAAGGATGGTAAAACATTCCACTTGAAATGTTGAGCATCACCAACCTTTCCAAAAGGCAAAAGTGACCGGACCCCTTATGAATAAAGATACTTTCAAAGTTCTCATATTAACATACTCAATTCTTATATACTAAGATAATATTTAAAATTTGCTTCTATCTCAAATTTCAGATTTTCGATGCAAAGTTCTCCTAAGGCAAACAAATAAACATTCAGAAATATTAAAATATTATGAAAAGGCAATACTAAGCCTTTTAAGCTTTATATCTAGAATGATATATATATATATATATATATATATATATATATAGCTGAAAATAATATATATATATAAATATATATATATATAATATATATATATATATAACTATATATATATAATAATATATATGTATATGTATATATAATATATAATATATAATAATAATATATAATAATAATAATAATATATATATATATATATATAATATAACATATATATATATATATATATATACTATATATATATATATATATGTAATAATATATATATATAATAATAATAATAATAATAATAATAATATATATAATAATAATAATAATAATATATATAATAATATATAATATATATATATATGTATAATATATATAATAATATATATAAGCGGTAATAATAATAATAATAATAATAATATATATAATAATAATAATATATAATAATAATAATAATAATAATAATAATAATAATAACTTCTTT
>JABUQX010103413.1:10000-19965 GCA_015478945.1 Trachelipus rathkii
CACATCTTTAATACACGACATAAACAGTCAGAGAACAATTAACACAGTTCCTACTTATACGATATCTTGTAAAAAGTAACTAAACAAGTTGAATGGATAGTATAACACATGACTATCGTAACTTATTCCAACTTGTTTAGTCAAATAGTTCACCATGATTTGCGTTAACAGTTGGACTTTAGACATAAATTATTTGACTCTAATTTTTTCGGTGTCATACTCAAGCAGTTAGTAACTTTAACAAAATTT
The DNA here is from genome assembly GCA_015478945.1 of Trachelipus rathkii. Classification (NCBI taxonomy): domain Eukaryota; kingdom Metazoa; phylum Arthropoda; class Malacostraca; order Isopoda; family Trachelipodidae; genus Trachelipus; species Trachelipus rathkii. The sequence goes on from JABUQX010103413.1 coordinate 10,250, forward strand.
ATTCACAATCTTGTGTAAATTAATCATACTGAACCAACGAAATACGCTAACGCAACCAAAGATTTCAACATCAATAAAGCTAACATATCATAACATGATGTAAACAATATTAACTGTATAACAATCAAATCCAACTACTTATGGCATGAATAAATCGTCTAACAATTAACAAAGTTCCACATACTTGACAACAGTAAAGTAACTAACGTTGCATACAAAAACGTAACCTATTCATACGTTTTTCAAAACATATCTCTAACATATCATTACTATTTTCATATTAACACTGTAATATTTATCATCACCGTACCTATTATCATACTGATCAACCGAATTTAATATATGCAACGTAACAAAGTTTTTGGTTTACAAAGCTAACATATCATAGTCTGAACCAAGAATATAACATACAACGAAAAACTAAACACAGCTTAAGATAGAATAACTGCTAATATTAACAAAGTTTCATACTTAACACTAAAGTAACTAACAACGCATACAGAACGAAAGGACGGAGCTGATGAGGTAAATATTCATTTAACAAATCAGTATTGCGCTGGTGTTGTTTATTTTATTTTTTTAATTATGCATTTCTTTAAATAAAATGGTTTTTGGTTGTTCAATAAATAAAACAATTTTTTATTTAAATATTTTTCCCTTAAATAAAAAACTTTTCTATCTTTAAAAAACTTTTTTTTTTTTTAATTTCATTTCTTAAAACCTTTTTGTTTTTTTAAGCCTCTTTTCTCTAATTTTTCGTTTATTTTCTTTTCTTTAAATGATAAAAAAACTTTTTGTTTTTTTTGACTTTAATTTTTTTAATCTTAAAAAAAGGACGTTTCATTCTGATTATTGACCTATTTTTTCTTGAAACGTCAGTAACTTAAAAAATTTTTTTTTTTTTTTTTTGTAGTTTTTACATCCCAAAACGGTAAACTCACTGAATCAGTAATCAAACCACCCATCCCTCCCCCTCCCCGTCCCAACCCTGATCTATTAGGGTATTGATCTATGATCTATTGATTTTCTGGTTGCTCCAGTCATATTTCGGTATCATCTGGATAAACATAGCATAAAATATGTTTCTTTTTACACTAACCCTCGAATATATGCTGACATAAAGTTTTCACACATCAATAAGCATAACATAACATAACCTGATGTAAGAATATAATGTATAACATCAAACCTAACATACCTTAAACACGAATAAATAGCTAAACATTAACATAGTTCAATACTTAAAAACACCCAATAACGGACAACAACCACAAACAGTAAAAGTAACTAGCAACCATAATAGAAGTTGCCGTTTCAAACACACCTATACAACACCACAAAATCTTTTTTTTCAGTCTCCTTTTTTGTTTCTAACACAACACACAACCCTCAAAACAAAATTAACATTGCCCTCTTTGCTTATTTCTGTTAACTTTATTTTATCTTTAAAAACTCTAAGTTTTTGGTTATAAACTTGTAGACCATTTTTAATTTATTCTTTAAAACTACTATTCGTTTTGTTTGTTTTTAAAAAAAACTTTTAATTATTTTTAATTTTTTTTAAAAACTATATTTTTACTAAAAAATTATTCTTTTTTCAATGTTTAAAAATTTACATTATAAATAAGTTCTTTATATACTGAACAAAGTTTTCACATCAATAAAGCTAACCATAACTACTGCATGCCAGAATTAATGTATAACATAAAAACTAAAAAATTACATACTGCTAACTTGACGTAACATCACGTTGTTTCAGACCGAAACCATTTTACCTTCATTCACACTTTTTTTTCAAAACATATCTCTAACATATCACTGTTATTTTACATTAATAACGTAACATTTAACACAAAAATTTATCCATAAATACTCGCCAACAATATATAGACATAATCTACTATACTACACATCACATAGCTAACTACATCATTCCTGAAACTAGGAATATACACGCACAATGACAAAACCTCATCATATGGAGAGATAAACATGACTAACAATAACAAAGATATATATTATATATATATACAACACTAAACTAACAATCGTATCAGAACGAACATGTACAGAAAAGCTGAATAGTGGTTTTCTGTTTCACAAATTATCAATACAAGTACCGGAATGTTCCTACTCCTATCCCCTTTTCGAAACATACGCAATAACTATGATTCTTGTTTGGTTCGTTTTCGAACAAAAACCAAACGCAATACCTATGATTTTGTTTGGTTTCAGGTATTTCGAACAACTTTAAGCTATCATTCTGATTCTATATAATACACAGGGTCGACATAACAAATTTATTAAAAACATTTTGTTTTTGCTAATGTCTTTATGTTTTATAACAACTCTAAAAAACTTTTATTTTTAATTTTATTTCTTTAAAACTTTTTGTTTTTTATAAAAAAAAAACTTAATTTTTTAATTTTATTTCGTTAAAACTTTTTTGTTTTTACTAAAAATTTTATTCTTTTTATTTTTATAACGTAAAAAATTTGTGTTTTTACATACCCAAAAGCAGTAAATCAGTAAATCAACCCATCCACCCTACTCTCCTCATCGTCTCCTACCCTCCCATGATCTATCGATCTATCGATCTATTGATTCAAGTCACATTTCGTGTATCATTTTGGATAAACATAACATAAAACAAGTTCTTTATACACTGATCAACGAATATATGCTAACATAACAAAGTTTTCACATTAATAAAACTAACATAGCATCATCCGGTCTAAGAATATAATGTACAACAACAAACCTAACACATCTCAAACCTCATGAAGCGGTTAAAATACAAGTTCCACACTTAACATAACAGTAAAGTAACTAACACAAACATACAAAACGTAACTATTCACACTTTTTGTCAAGCATATCTCCTAAGCATAGCAATGTTATCTTTAGAAATTAACCATGGTAATATTTACCAAAATATATCATAACCCTTGGTAATTATCATACCGATCAACAAATATACGGCTAACGTAACATAGTTTTCACATTAATAAAGCTTATCATTGATCATCCTGGAAACTAAGAAATATAATCACACCGAAAACCTAACACACTTAAACATGAAATAACTGTTAACGTTAACAAAGTTTTCAATACTTAACAACAGTAAAGTACTATCATAACATACAAAAACGTAACAATATTCACACTTTCTCAAGCATATCTCTAACATAAATCAATGTTAATTTTACATAACATGGTGATATTAACAAATTTTATCATAACAATGGCTAATTATCATACTGATCAATGAATATACGCTAACATAATAAAGTTTTCCGACATCAATAAGCTAACATAGCATAACCCGAACTAAGAAAATAATGTACAACGACAAACCTAACACACTATACGTACATGAATAAACTGTCAACATTAACAAAGTTCCACACTTAACACCAGCCTCGTAAAGATATCAACAACAAGCGTAGAGATGCGTGACGATGTCATCGTACCAGCACAGCGAAAAATGTCCTACTGAAGAAAATAGTGTATAAACAATCCTTAAAGGTAATGGGATTCTTTCTTTCAACCAATCATAAGAGCGTAAACAAGGATATAACACACGAACGAACCATAACGGTTCAAAAGTCTATTCAACATGCCATATACAACTTTGTTTAAACATGAAATCAGATCATATATTTGTATTTTCATATCTATGACTTACGAGGAATTCGTTTCACATATATATTTGTATTTCCTGTTTCACTAGAGTTATCAGATACAATTCGAGAATTTGCTCAAACTCCTCCCACTTTTCGAAACATTACGCAATACCATTGATTCTTGGTTTGTTAACAACGTTTCACACTTAACAACAGTAGAGTAACTAACATAACATACAAAATCGTAACCTACTCATACTTTCAATATCTCTAACATAACAATGTTAATTTTACATTAACATGGTAATATTTAACAAAAAGTTATCATAACATTAGCTAATTATCATACTAATCAACGAATATACGCTAACGTAATAAAGTTTTCACATCAATAAAGTTAACATAGCATAACCCGAGCTAAGAAAATAGTGTACAACGACAAACCTAACACAGCTTACGCACTAATAAACTGTTAACATTAACAAAAGTCCCGCACTTAACATCGGTAAAGTAACTAACAATGCATACAAAACGTAACCTATTCATACTTTTTCAAACATATCTCTAACATATTAACGTTAATTTTACATTGACACAGTAATATTTAACAAAAATTTATCACATCCTTATCTAATTATCATACAGAACAACGAATATACGTTATCGTAACACTTTTTTTTACATTAAAATAGTAAAATTTAAAAAAATCCATACATAACCAATAACTAAATTATGCATAATCCCCACGAATAATTGCAACATTAACAAAGTTTTATCCCAAACACAACATTAAAAAATAACAAGTTTTAACCATACATAACATGAGAGAGAGAGAGAGTTGAAAAAAATGTCATAGTAAAAGTGTAATAGTTTACTGATTTTTAAACTTAACAGCAGTAAAAGTAACTAACATTGCAGTACAGAACTAACATATTCACCTTTTTCAAACGTATCTGTAACATATCATAGGTATTTTTACCTTAACATAGTAATAATTTAACAAACATTTAGTCATAACGTACATATTTATCATACATACCTATCGAATATATGCTAAATCATAACAATGTTTCACATTAATAAAGCTAAACATAGCATATGAACTACAGAAAATAACTGTACAATTGACCAAACTAACACAACCTTACGCATCTAATAAACAGTTAACATTAACAAAATTCCACCCTTAACACTAGTAAAGTAACAAACATTGCATACAAAACGTAACCTATTCATGCTTTTTCCAAGTCATATCTCTAACATATTAACGTTAATTTTACATTAACACAGTAATATTTAACAAAATTTATAATAACCTTGTCTAATTATCATAATACAGAACAACGAATAACTGTGAACATAACAAAACTTTATCCAAACATAACATAAAAATAAGTTCTTTGAATAAAATATCATAGTAAATTGTAATAGTTTACTGATTTTAAAGCAGTAAATCAGTAAATCAGTAAATCAAACCATCAACCCCTCCCCGCCCCTCCCACCATGAACCTTTGATCTATTGATCTTCATGATTCATTCATAATGTGAGTATCATTCGACTAAAACATAATACAAAAAATAAGTTTTTTATATACTAACCATTGAATATATGCTAACGTAACAAAGTTTTTTTTACATTAATAAAGCTAACATAACCTGAACTAGGAATTATGTACAACGACCAAATAACACACCATACGTACGACTAAACTACTAACATTAACAAACTTCCGCACTTACAACAGTAAAGTAGCTAACACTACCTACAAAACTTAACTTGTTCGGTACACCTTTTTTCAACATATCTCTAACATATCAATGTTAATTTTACATTAACATCGTAATATTTAACAAAAATTTAACATAACCCAGTCTAATCATCATACTACCAGCGAATATATTGCCAACGTAACAAATTTTTTACATCAACTTCGTAATATTTAACAAAAATTCATCATAACATCGTCTAAATATCATAATCCCCAACGAATAATTGCAAACATAACAAAGTTTTAACCAAACACAACATAAAAATAAGTTCTTTATATACTAACCTACGATATATGCTTAACCAACAAAGTTTTAGCATCAATAAAGCTAACATATCATATCGGCAACTAAGAATATAATGTGTACAAATGCAAACCTAACATACCTCGCGTATGAATAATCAGCTAACATCATGAAAATTTCCTACTTATCAAAGGTAAAGTAGCTAACAGGTCATACAATACACGATATGTTCCCACTTTTCACGCATATCAGCAACAGGTAAAGCCGTAGCATCTAACAAAATCCCTTAAAAAAGTGACCAATCTATCAAAGATACCAGCATCTTGAACTATGAATTGACACTATCTTCATCAAAGTGTCACTCGTATCGAGTATAACAACAGTTGAACTATGAATAATCGTAGACATTAGCAAAATTCTCGGGTAAACCTAACATTACTCAACAAAATCTTAAGTTTTTTTTAAAAAACAAACAAAACTAAAAAGTTTTAAAGAAATAAAATTAAAAATAGCTAAAAGTTTTTTAAAAACAAAAAGTTTTAAGAAATGAAAGTTAAACACTAAATAAAGTTTTTAAAACAAACAAGAAAAAAAAGAGATTGTGAAAGGCAACGTTCTATATGTTTTGCTAGTTACTTTACTGTTGTTAAGTATTGAACTTTGTTTAATGTTAGCTATTTTTCGTGTTTAAGGTATGTTAGGTTTGATGTTATACATTATATTCTTACATCAGGTTATGTTATGTTAGCTTATTGATGTGAAAACTTTGTTATGTCGCAATATATTCGAGGGTTAGTATAAAAAGAACATATTTTTATGCTATATTTATCCAAGATGATACTCGAAATATGACTGGAGTCAACAGAATCAATAGATCAATAGATTCATAGATCAATAGATCAGGGTTGGGACGGGTAAGGGGGGAGGTAGGGTGGTTTGATTTTACTGATTTACAGTGATTTACCGTTTTAGGGTATGTAAAAACACAAATTTTTACGTTATAAAACTTGAAAAGTGTAAACAAATTTTTAGTAAACACACAAAAGTTTTAAAGAATCAAGATAAAAATTATAATTTTATTTATAATACTATGAGAATAAAAGAAATTAAAATTAAAATAAACAAAAGTTCCTAAAAAAAAATTTTAAACGAAATGAAATTAAAAATAAATAAAAGTTTTAAAAATATTAAAATAAATAAGTTTTTTTTAAAAACAAAAGGTTTTAAAGAAATGAAATTCAAAAAATAAATAAACAAACACATCGCTATATTGATTTGTTAAATGAATATTTACCTCATCAGCTTCGTACCTGTCGTTTTCTGTATGCGTTGTTAGTATTTAGCTGTTGGTTAAGTATGAAACTTTGTTAATATTAGCAGTTTATTCTTGCTTAAGATGTGTTAGGTTTTTTCGTTGTTATGTTTATTATTCCTGTTCAGACCAATGAATATGTTAGCTTGTTAACCCAAAAAACTTTGTTTACGTTGGTATTTATACTCGTTGATCAGTATGATAATTAGTTACGGTGATCCGATAAATATTACAGTGTTAATACGAAAATAGTAATGATATGTTAGAGATTTGTTTGAAAAGTATGAATAGGTTACGTTTTTGTAATGCAGACGGTAGTTACTTTACGTTGTCAAGTATGGAACGTTAATGTTAGCGATTTATTCAGGCATAGGGTATGTTCGAATTGATGTTATACATTCTATTGTTACATCATATTTCCGATTTGTTGCTTATGGCTGTGAAAATCTTTGCAGTGTTATCCTTATTTCGGTTGGTCATATGATAATTAACACAAGATTGTGATAAATTTTTTGTTAAATGTTACTAAGTTAATGTAAAAATATAATGATATTTAGAGATATGTTGAAAACGCGTGAATAAGTTACGTAATGTATGCATCGGTAGTTACTTTACTGTTGTTAAGTATGGAACTTTGTTAATGTTGACTGCTTATTCGTGTATAAGATGTGTTAGGATTGTGAGTGTACATTATATTCGTAGTTCATATGATCCTATGTTTGCTTTATTAATATGGAAAACCTTGTTACGCTCTACATATATTCATTGGATCAGTAACGATACTTACAAATGTTTTGTGATAAATTTTTGTTAAATTTACTATGTTAATGTAAAATATCAGTGATATGTTAGAAAAAGTGTAAGTAGGTTACGTTCTGCGCTCAATGTTAGTTACTTTACTGTTGTTAAGTATGGAAGTTTGTTAATGTTAACTGTTTATTCATGTTTAATAAAATAATAGATGTATTAGGTTTGTGAGTGTACGTTATATTCGTAGTTCAGGTGATGCTATGTTTGCTTTATTGATGTGAAAACTTTGTTACGTTAGCATATATTCATTGATCAGTATGAAATTTAGACAAGGTTATGATAATATTTTGTTAAATATTACTATGTTAATGTAAAAAATATCCATGATATGTTTGAAAAAGGTGTGAGTAGGGCGTGTTAGGTTTGTCGTTGTACATTATACTCTTAGTTCTGATTATGACACGTTAGCATTATTGATGTGAAAACTTTGTTACGTTAGCATATATTCATTGATCAGTATGATAATTAGACAAGGTTATGATAAAATTTTGTTAAATATTACTGTGTTAATGTAAAAATAACCAGGATTGGGGCAGGGAGGGAGGTGGTGGGTGGTTTGATTTACTGATTTACAGGTTTAGGGTATGTAAAAACACAAATTTCTTAAGTTATATATATGAAAAGCGTAAATTTTAGTAAAAACAAACTGTTTAAAACATAAAAAACAAAATAAATGAAAGTTTTGTGTTATGTTATACAAAATATGACATGAATCAATAGATCATAGATGAGGAGGGGCATGAGGTGAGTGGGGCTGAGGAGGCTGGGGAGGTTAAAGAGGCTCAAGAGGCTCCAGAGGCTCCAGAGGCTCAAGGAGGCTCTAGATCTAGAGGCTGTTTGATTTATATATAAAAAAACTAAATTTTTTAAGTTATAAACTTAAAAAGAATAAAAAATGTTTAATTTTTTTTTAATTTTTTTTTTTATTTTTAAAAAAAATTTAAATTTTAAAAAAATTTTAATTTTTTAAATTTTTTTAATTTTTTTAATTTTTAAATTTTTTTTTATTTTTTTTTTAATTTTTTTTATTTTTTTAATTTTTTTTTTATTTTTTTTTTTTTTTTTTCTTTTCTGTGTCGTGGATACATCATAAAGATGTATACCAAGTTTCCTCGTTCTATGCCAATATTTCAGGTTTGGGGGGCCGGAGACCCCCCTTTGGGATGTGTACGGCTATTTAACCCATATATGATGTGAGTACCTTATATGATGGGTATATACCGAGTTTCATAGTTCTATGTCAATATTTCAGGTTTGGGGTCCCAGAATCCTATTGGTGCTTATGTTTATTTCATCTCGTCTACAACATGGATACCTTATATGATAGGTGTATACCGAGTTTCATCGCTCTATGTTAATATTTTAGGTTTGGTGGGGCCAGCATCCCCCTTGGGGTGCGCACGGCCTTTTAACTATGGTTTCAGCAATGATACCTTATATGATAGGTGGATACCGAGTTTCATCGCTCTACGTCAATATTCAAGTTTTTAAGGGGCCAGCATCCCCCCAGGGGTGCTCACTACAATTTAACACTGGTTTCAGCAATGATACCTTATATGATAGGTGTATACCGAGTTTCATCGCTCTATGTCAATATTCAAGTTTTTAAGGGGCTAGCATCCCCCTGGGGTCCTCACCATAATTTAACACTGGCAACAGTAATGATACCTTATATGATAGATGTATACCGAGTTTCAGCTTTCTATGTCAATATTCAAGTTTTTAAGGGGCTAGCATCCCCCCTGGGGTCCTCACCATAATTTAACACTGGTTTCAGCAATAATACCCCTCCGATAACCTATATAAACCACCATCATTGTTTGTTATGCGAATGTTTACTCTAACCACGGCCCTCCCGCAGCCCGCTCTCACCGGTGCCCGGAGCCAACTCCTCAGAATCCAATACTAACTCTTTCTAGAAACTCAACTCTGAATCCTCTCACCAAATTTCAGTC